>LZPO01098566.1:10678-21317 GCA_001675575.1 Neotoma lepida | reverse complement strand
AAAAAACAGGCTTGCAGGTGCAGAGTGTAGTTGATAAGTCACATATGCAATGGGAATGTAAAATTCAATTTTAACCATGGAAAAAGCCCTCAAGCAAAATTTGTTGGGTGAGAAAAATATAGACAGTATTTTTTTATACTGCTTGGATGTTGCATCTGAATATCATAATACACTCTAATCTGCTACACACATTACAAATCCAGCCATAAGGACACACTTAAGATTGCCAAAGTTAACCTCTAAAGGGAACACTGAAGCCAAATGCTTCTTAGATTTTCATTTCACTGCATTAGCAAACATGTCTTCGGGGAATGGAAAAGCCTCAGCTCATTTTGCATTTTAAATTGTCATATATAAACACATAAAATAGGATACAGACGATTTGACCCATAGTGCATACAGATGACAAATAAATATGAAAGGCTTTAATTCTTCTAGCCCCTGTTCACTTTTAAAACGTTTTCTCTATTACACTGGTAGGTGATTTTACCTTCTCTTAACCATGCAAAGCTATAGTGTTTCAAAGCTGCAGATTAGTGATGGTGGCAGCTTATTTCTTTTGGTTATCTTCAGCACCATCTCAGTGTCTTGAGGCATAAAAGAATATTATCTCTGTGACAGTTATGACTGGAGCCATGTATACTGTTCATGGTATCAGCACACAAAGTGCTGTGAATGAAAATCTTTCTATTTCAGACATTTTCCTTAGTTTCATTAAAACTTAAATTCACGTACGCTGCAAGGTATGACTAAGGTTACCCAAGATTTTAGCTAGTCTCTTGTGTTTAAAAGCATGCAAGTGGCTGGGGTTTTCTTTTCACATGGCTTGTTCACACAGATTTGCCAGCCTTTTGTAAAGGCACTGACTATATATAGCAAGACAATCTATACATCCCCTTTGTCCCTTTACTTCATTTTCATCACAAATAATGTGCCACTCTGATTGCATGAAATCATCAGGAGCATCTTCAATTACTGCAGCCTCTGATCACAATACTCCATTCCGAATCCGGGGATGGAGGATGCTGAGAAAAGAGGCGGAGTGGAAGAGTCAATGCAGAGCTAGTCATGTATTACAAATGTCAGGCTACAGAGAAAGTGTATATATTCATATAAGATAATTTAGAAGCTGGAATTGTGATTGCAGTAATGGCTCATTCATATCTGCATTTCATTTAAATGCACTGTTTTGACTCACTGAACATTTGTCAAAGACAGTATAGCTAAACTTTTTCACATGGCCACTGAGGTAATGACAGCATTACATTACCAGGAAACTGCATGGCTTGCTGATACTTCCATTTTCCACAGCAGCTTATGAAATAATCACAATGTGGGCATGAAATGGCGGCCTGCTCTGAATTTATTTTAATATAGATGGACTTATGCTGAGAGAAAAAAAAGTGTTAGATCCCCAACAGGAGAGACAATGACTTTGCACAAAGCTGAATTTTACTAGCAGAGAAGATGGATATATGAGTATTAGAGTTTTCATAGCTATAGGAAGGATAATCTTTCAATCAGATTAATGAGAAAATATATTGCATGGGCCCTACAGCACTTCTTGCTTTCCAGACTAATGCTTGATTTAAATCCCCAAAGCACATTTTCAGCATTACAATATCCTTTGATAATAATGTCGCTTGCACAAAGACAGATAAAAATAAAACAGTCCCCCTTGATTTCCCATTTTAGATTTGAAGTATATTTTCTGCTCTTTGCTGGCAATGGAGTGAATTCTATTGAGGAGTCACATTTAATAAGACAAAGAGAATTTTCTAATTATGCGACCTGTCAAGATTGGAATCTATGGGATTGCCCGTGCAATTGGGGAGAGGCGGGAAGCAATTGCACACAGCCCCGCTTACTGTGCTGTGTCATTACCATTTGCACTTCGACATTGCTAAATGTAAATCAAGCGAGCACCCAGAAGTGTGCTTTATGATAAACACTGAAAGGCAGGTTTCAGAAGAGATCTCAGCATTTCCCATCTCAATTTTCAGTAACCAATTTTCTAAGATTTTTCTAATTCATGTCCTGAAAACAACATAAACCACAGGAAATAACAAAACAAGGAAGAAAAAGCAGAAATGAGCAGTGGTGTGTGCTGTGAGTATCGCCAGCTGATGTGAAACCCTGTAGAGCCAATATTCCTGTGTAATAAATATGTACACATAATTACGCATAGTATCTCCTAAAGGAAGTGACTTTTGGAAAAAATGCACACTAAGAAAATAGGGATAAGGACTCTAGAATACTACAATACATTTTATTCCTTTCACCTAATTTGTATTACACTGTGCAGACGTTAAAGAAAAATCTTACAACTATTCAAATGCCCCTCTGAAAGTTATCACGTGCTCTTCCCACTGTGCCTCTGGGGACCAGTTCTCCGTGCCCCGTCTGGGGACCCGTTCCCCGAGCCCCGTCAGACATTACTCCTCTCTTTCGCCATCACTGCAATTGTTGAAACACTATGGCACATTAGACAAGGAAAATAAATACTGTCCTTTCAGTTTCTTCCTCGTATGCTCTNAACGCAGGCGCACAGCCAATTACCATAAATATCATTGTCAGTTAAAAATACTCTGCTGTGAATCAGCTAATTATAACTTTGATGAATAAGAATTTGCTAAAATCATAATTTCAGAGGTGCAATGAAAGGAGAAAGGTAATTAAGTAAAATACGTAACGACAGCAGCAAGCTTGGGGATTTAGGTTTTTAAATGCTAGCCTTTAATTCCAAGAGAACTACTGATAGATTAGAATCTAGAAACACATCTGATAATATATTCAAATATCTTACCTTACATGGACTTCAAAGAGGTATGTGTTTTTAGCTATGAGAACAGCATTGCTTTTCTAACCCGACATGGAAGACAGACTATTTTCCAAATAATGGAAAACTAAACTCATTTGCTTATTTTTTAAATAAACTATGAGACACTTTAAAATAAAAACCCATGAAGATTACACTGTCATTGCCTTATTTCTTACAACAAGAATAACATTTGAATTAATATGTTTCTACTAAATATTAACTCAAGTATTTTGCTTTATGGATCAATGATAGTTCAATAGAGTTGTCCTCCAACTTATGATGATGCTTTCATTTCTGAGTTTTTCCCATGATAGTGGCGTGAAATCATGGTATACTCAGTAGCAGCTTTACTTTGAATCTTGATCATTACTTGGGAAGGTCACATGTATTGGTGATTCTGGGCAATGCACCCATTCCCTATCATGTGATCCTAAAGACTTGCCTCCAACATGCCTCAGTATGCTATGTTTCTAGGCTTCATTCATAAGTATATTAAGCTATATTGACTTATGCCATTCTGAAGTTCTAATGGATTTATTGGGCATAACTCATCATAAGCTAAGGAATACCTGTACAAAGTTAGAGAATGATCCACCCTATAGCCACGGTTTCATAATGGAGCAAATCACATATTATTCACTAAATTACATCAAGGAAATCTTGATATCCCTTACCTACATTTTCACTCCAGGATGTGACCTTACTTAGAGATAGAATTCCTAAAGGGATATTTGAGAGAAGACCTAGAAAGATGGCACGGTTGCTGAAGTGCTTGCTGTGCATGCATGAGGNCCTCAGTTCAATCTTCAGACCTCACAGAANAAAAGCTAGGCTTGGTGACACGGTCTGTTACCCCATTGCTGAGGAGGCAATGGTAGGCAGACACCAGGAGATACTTGGAGCTTGCTGGCTGATCAGCTTAGACAAACCCGCAAGCTCCAAGTTCAGTGAAAGATGCCATTTTAAAAATGGGTAAAATTTTAAGAAACAATGTTGACCTCTGACCTCCACATGCATATTCACACATCTACAGTCATAAACACACACACAGACACACACACACCCTCAAAGTACTTAAGCTAAAATGTAGTTGTTGGAGAATGCCCTAACCCTTACAAGAACAGCTGATGAGGATACAGATGTGCACACAAAGAAGACCAAGTGGAGGCTGAGTGAACACACAGCTCTCTACAGGCTGAGGAANGAGGCCTCAGAGATAACTACCATACTGGAATCTTAATCACAAGATTTTTAGCCACCCAAATCATGAGAAAGTGAATTTCTGTTGTTCAGCCCACCCATCTACCAGGATTACATTATGGTAGCCCCAGGAAACTACTAAGTCCCAAGAGAACAGGAGACTTTTACAAGAACATGCCACTTTATAACAGTGGTACTCTTACTTTTCTATTCTTGTTTATAACAGGCTAATCCAAGGATTCCCTCTGCAGTGTCTCACTTGGCTTGATCCTGAGGTCTACCTCAAAGTTCTTGGAAATTAAGTATATGTATATATACTTAATGTACTTAATGTATACTACATCAGAACCAGAGGCTGTCTCTATGGTCCAAACCTTGTGTGCTAGAAATTCTTCATTTGCATATCGTAATATTGTATAGGTCATGTTATTTGCAATTCATTTCACAATGTGCTAAACAAATGTAGCTATATCTCAATATATAATGACCCTGCTTTTGTATGTTGATTTAATTCTGTGCAAACTGGCTAAGATGACTACTATAGATTAAGCGAGTAATTTAATCAGACTACCACAACTTAAGCTGCTGGCTAATAATTAACACTAAAACTATCAATAGTGATCATGTACTGAGACATAGTGTGTTCCAGACATTGAATGCATGTTTCAGTTGGTTTCATAACTGTAGGATATAGATATATTTAATCGGCATTTTAAAGAAGAATAAAGAAAGATTTTGTAAAATTTAGTCATTTTCACAGATCATGTAGCTAGTATATACCAAAGTCTAGATTGGAATCTAAAATGTTTTAACTGGAATTTCCAGTAAATATTAAGACTAAAGTGTGAGAGTAGTCACTAGTCCCTTATGCAGTTCTTCATAGAGACTAAAACAAGAAACACCCTCATTTTACTACTAATACAGTTTTTTATTTATTCTTTGATAAGAATATAATGTTCAGCCGGGTGGTGGTGGCGCACGTCTTTAATTCCTGCACTCGGGAGGCAGAGGCAGGCAGATCTCCGTGAGTTCGAGCTCTCAAAGTTTCTCCACCCCCTTGTTGTGTAATGTTTCCTAAGTCATAGACGTAGGAGAAATGTTGTAGATTGCGCCATTGGTCTGGGTGACCCACAACCCTTTAATTCCTGCATTGTGTTCAGTTGTAGTTTCCTATGATGGTCTCCATTTGCTGTAAAAATAAGTTTCAATCTAGAATGCCCTTGGGAATTATACTGCTATAGCAAAGAAGAGGTGGTAGATTCTGTTCTAAGGTGCATGACTTCATTANCAATGGAGAGTTGGTTAGGTTTCTAGTATCAGGGATAATTTTACTCCTGTTTAGTGAGCCTTATGTCCACTTAGACAGCTGCTGTTTACCACCCTGGATACATGCCACTTACTGCACTCTTAGAAATATATTGCCATGGCAGTCAATGTTACAGTTCATAGAGGTTGCAGATGGATAGTACTGTTAACTGTTTCCCTCTGCTGCCACCTTGCATAGCATTTTTTGGTACCAAGGAAGCTAGACCACAGGAAGGAGGCTCCCAGGTTAGATCCAACCCAAATTGTCTGAATGTTGTGTTCTGTGTGTGAAGTGACTTCAGCCATACGGGCTTACCTTCAACTTCTGAAGGGCAACAGCAATGGTCTAAATTGTTTTGAAGATTACTTGAACTACCCTGACCAACCATACAAAAGATTATTCATGCTTGGTACTGGGATGTTTGTTAGTTTATTGTTCTTATAGTGACCATTGTGAGCCCAAATAGCATAACCTCCTAAGCTACATAGACATCATCTAAGCAGTGGCAATACCAATAAACTTGCTAACATGGAGCTAGGAAAATCTAATGATTCCAGAAAGAGAGAAAATTAGTTTTTTCCAGGGATTAGCCCCCTAATTGGTTATCTAATAAAAATGGGTCAGTTCTGAGACCATATGCACCAAACAACAAAAATGACTAAGCAGGTTATATTTATACATTTATTCATAAATATACATATATATAATGTACACATTATATACATAAATATACATATATATTAATAATAATCAAATAATAATAGGCTATCAATGTGAGAGTAAGAAAAAATATGGAAGGAGTTGGAGGGAGGGACTTATGAGGAGCTGGAGGGACAGGAAAAGGAAGGGGTCAAAGGCTATAATCATATGTTAATTAAATTTCTTTAAAAATTAAATAAAATAAAAAGTTATGACTGTCTAGCTGAAATATCTTAAAAATAATTTCTAACTGATATCAGTGACTGGTATTATTCTATGAAGCCAGGAAACTCAACAGTCCCAACCTAATAATACACAAGGATGATGAGGCACACCTGTGTTGTATTGTTCCCACAGTAAACATTTTCATAATTCTGTTATATGTGGCACTCTGAAATTGTGACAAAGATAGTCTAAGCATATTCAAACTTATTTCACTGAAAACAATATAAAAGGTTTAATAACTGATATATAATTTATAATAATTAATAAGTAATTATTTAAATCCTGCTAGAAATTCAAATAACATCAGTACTTGAAGTTACACCTGCTAGAAGACCCAGAGTCCTTGGATCTAGCTGCATTACCTGTATGCACAATAATTGAAAGTTTTCCCACATTGTCTCCATGAATGCCACCTCATGGCCCTTCAGTGATTGTCCCTCTATAGGCTTGAAGTCAATATCCAAAAATTAAACAAGAAAATAAAATTTTAAAACTTGTGAAATAAAGATTCATATACTTGCACAGGTCACACATGCCAGAAAGACAGGTAGGCTACCTGCTGTCATTCTCCACTCTATTCCTGCACTCCCAACTCAGGGTAACCCACAGCACTGCAACGGGACACCAGCTGCAGCTTCCCCTTCTCCTTGTGCATGACTCCTGTAGGTCCCTCAGACAATTCCCCCCGATCTCCCTAGCCTCTAAAAGCCCCAAACACATGGCACCCATTTTTGTAAAAGAAACACTATTACATCTTAAAACACACACTGACCTTCATACATTGATAGTGGGAGATTACAATACCTCACTCTTGCCAATGGACAGGTCATTCAGACAAAAGCAAAATGTTGGAGCTGAGGTTATAAACCAAATAAACCTAACAGATNTTTATAGAACATTCCACCCAAATAAAAAAAGAATATATCTTCTTCTCAGCACCTCACAGAACTTTCTCTAAAATTCACCACATTCTCAGACACAAACCAAGTCTCAATAGATACAAGAAAATTGAAATGACCCTCTTCATCCTATCAGACCACCATGGATTAAAACTGGACACCAACAGCTACAGAAAGCTTACAATCTCATGAAAACTGAACAACTCTCTAGGCAACGAAAAATGAGTCAGGATAAAAATAAAAAAAGAAATTAAAGACTTTCTAAAATTCAATGAAAATGACTGCACAATATATCCAAACTTATAGGACACAGTGAAAGTAGTGCTAAGAGGAAAGTTCATAGAGTGCCTGTGAAGGACCCTCACTCAAAAATAAAACCAAACTAACAGCCCCTGCTTGAACTAAGGCCTGAGCTTTTAAGTTTTGAGTTCCCAAAAACACTGACAGAGACTCCAGAAATAGAAACAGTACAGAGTCAGAGGGTCTGGAGGGCTGTCTGGACCAACGCCGGAGATAGTCTATAAAAAAGGGGCTCTTGTGATAAACAACAGGTCAGGCTGGAAGATGAGATCACTCAGAAACTATAAAAACTTCTAAGAGTAAGCAAAGATAGGCTAATTAATAATGCACCCATACTAACCCCCTTCCCTTTGAGAAGTTTGTNGTTTTTGCCTTTAAAAGCTGGGCTCAGAACAAAAAGAGGAACTCTTTTCTCCTCACTGCCCTGCAAGAGGCAGTGTGGACAGATGAGAGTTCCAAGTCGACTTGTAAGAATAAACCTTGCTGTTGCATTCTGGACATTCTTGGTCTCCAGTGGTCTTCTTGGGGGTCCTAATCTGGGCAGAACACCTGCATAAAATAATCGAAGAGATCTCATACTAGCAACCTAACAACATACCTGAAAGTTTTAGAAAAAAAAGAAACAGACACACGCAAGAGGAGTAGATGGTAAGAAATTATTAAATTGAGGGCTAAATTCTATAAAATAGAAACAAAAAGAACAATACAAAGAATCAATTAAACAAAGAATTGGTTATTTGAAAAAATCAACAAGACAGAAAAACCCTCATCCAACTACCTAAAAGACACCGAAAGAATATCCAAATAAATAAAACTGAAACAAAAAGTGAGACTTATTAACAACAGAAACTTAGGAAATCCAGAGAATCATAAGGACATACTTTAAAAACCTGTGCTCCACCAAATTAAAAGAAATGGATAAGTTTCTCTATAAATACCACTTAGCAAAGTTAAATCAAGATCAGATAAATTATTTTAATAGACCTATAACCCTCAAAAAACAAAAAATAGAAGCAGTCATTAAAAGTCTCCCAACCAGTAAAGGCTAAGGGCAGATGGTTTCAGAGCAGAATTCTACCAGACTGTTAAAGAGTAATGCCAATACTCTTCAAAACATTCCACAAAATAGAAATAAAAGAAACATTACCCAATACATTTTTTGAGGACACAGTTACCCTGATAACTAAGCTACAGAAAGATCCAACCAAGAAAGAGAATTACAGACCAATTTCCCTCATGCAAATAAAACAATACTTGCAGACCAAATCCAAGAACACATCAAAAAGATCATCCAAAATGATCAAGTGGGTGTCAAGGAATCAACACCCTTCACAACAGCTGTCACCCCTACATTCTAGTCTCTTCAGCCCAAGAAGATAATCTGCAGGCTACAAAAAGAGAAACCTGGAAAACAACGCAGCCATAAACCCCTCCACCTACAGTCTTTTTACCTGCAAAGTGTGCTGGAGCAATGATGGTGTAGAACATGTGGGAATAGCCAACCAATGTTTCATTTAACTTGAGCCACACACCACAACAGGGAGCCATGCCCTCCACTGCCTGGGTGCCAGAGAACTGGACACTAGATAGCCCAGAGACCTAGGACTGAATCAAACACAACCAGCAAAAAAGAAATTAGGGAAATGATTCCTAATGATATTCTGCTACACTCAGAGATCAGTGTCTTGTCCAGTTGTCAGCAGAGAGGCTTCTGCTGGCAGCAGATGGAAGTGGGTGCAGATACCCAAGGCCAGACACTATGCAGAGAGAGAGTCTTAGTTGGAGGTCTTCATCGGGTCCCTCACTCAGACATCAGGTAACTCTTAGGAAGAAGGGGAGGAAATACTACTGGAGGAGTCAGTGTGGTTGCAGGGCTCCAGGAGAACACATCCCACCAAATCAACCAAGCAGGATTCAAATGGACTCACAAAGACTGAAAGCAAACACAGGATCTACATGGGTCTGCACCAAGTCCTCTGCATATGTTTTGTGGTCCTTAGCTTGGTGTTTCTGTGAGACATCTAACAGTGGGAGGAAGTGTATTTCGGACTCTTGTGCCTGCTCCTGAGACTCTTATCCTCCCATTGCACTGTCTTGTCTGGCCTGGACATGTGGGCTTTTGTCTTGTCTTATTGTACCTTTTTTTGTTTTGCTAGCAGTGGGCTCTTAGAGGCCTACTCTTTTCTAAGAGGAAACAGGAGGGGTAGTAGATCTGGGGAGAGGGTATGTTGTGGATGGAGCTAGGAGGGGTGGGAGGGGGGGAATCTGGTTCAGATGTATTGTATGTGATAAGAACTTATTTTCAACTAAAAAAATAAGTATAGTATGAAAAAAGATTTAAATATTTAAGGCTGTGTTTTATGGGAACAGCCCTACTTTTATTCATGTTTGCTTGTCCATATTGAACAGCATGTGGCTGAGCAGAATCTGAGAAAATATGTGTATGTTGATTTCTGGCTTCCACAGCAGATCAACAAAAAGAAAATGTGATTTACTTTCTATGTAACTAACCCTTTCCTCTCAATTAAGTAGAATTATTGGCTACTTCATTGAAATAGGGATCCCTGTAGAGACTATTAATAATAAAGAAAATAGGAGCGTGTGTGGTTGATATCCAAAAAGTAATAGAGGGAAAGATGTCAGAATCTACAATCCCATTCAACTGGTTTTCTTACTGGGAATAGTCACAAAACATGAGGTGATTTTCAGAAATACTAAAAACAATAATAAGTCAAGCCACTTTTATGGGAGCTGAGGAAAAGCAAGTGACAGAAGCAAATATGAATCTAAGCCTGAAATGACATTATTAGTAAAAAGTTTACCTTAGGCCAGCAAGATGTCCTGGCAGGTAAAGGTGTTTTCTGAGTAGCCTGACCATTGGAGTTTAATGTAAGATCCATATGGCAGAAGAGGAAAACTCAAATCTCTGATTATGTACTTGGGCATGCAGGCACATGCACACATCATAAACATGCACATGTGCACGTGAACACACACATATCAATAAATAAATAATGCAATAAAATTGTTTTAAATGTTTGCCTTTTAGAACACACATAATTACTATTTGCTTGGCAGATATGAAAATTATTTATTATAAGTTCTTCAGTCTTGAGAAATATTTATAATTCTCAGGTTTTACCTACAAAGTGTTATAAGTGATAGAATTCATGAAAGGCTCTGAAGTTT
>LZPO01098566.1:0-10023 GCA_001675575.1 Neotoma lepida | reverse complement strand
AAAAAAAAAAAAAAAGATTGTTTTCTTCTGTCCCATAAAGAAAAGTTGTTATCAATTCTAAACTACCAAACTTCTGAAAAAATCCAGGCATCATTTTGGTTAACAATCAAAAAGATTTAAGAAACTAGGTTCTACATTTTGACAAAAACTGTCTTCACTCATGAAAAATTAGTACTTTGTAGCTTAGTTTCCGTTGGCTAACTCCAAAAGAACAACAAGTCAGTCTTACTTTTGCATTCATGTTTGATGGGAAATTTTTGCCAGTCTAAGGGGGTAGAAAACAAGGCAGAGAGGAAGTCTGAGTTCCAGGAAGGAGATTTTGCAATTAAGGTTTCTAAGACTCATAAGACAGAGCATCGGTGTATCAGGAGAAAACAGAGAAAGGGCATCATGTTTTTTGGTGAACATTATTTTATTCTAGGGATGGTCAAACTTCATGAGGTTGGCAAGGAACAATTACAAAAAAAAAAAATAGTAATGCAACAGAATAAGAGTCTCAGAGAGCTGAGATAGCAGGAGGAAGCAGGTTCCCTTCAGTCAGAATAGAGTGGAGAGGATTTACCACAAGCATTTCATGTCCCTGGGTCTGCTTCTCTGGATGCAACCAATCAAGATCCAAAACACTTTTTTAAAACTGCAGTATTGAACATGTATGAGTTCTTCNTTGTCATTTCTTTCAAAATGATGCAGGGAAGCAGGTACTTAACTTATATATCATTCACAATATCCTGTGGAAGTTTAAATAATCTAGAGGAGATTAAAGTACATGTGAAAGTGTGTTCATTTTATAAAAGAAAACTGCCAATTTANTTGAACATCCTGAGATGTTGATGTCTGGGAATTTCTCAATTCATCCCTTGAAAAAAACTGAAAGATGGATGTCCTTCTACTCCTTTCAGTAAAGCCTGAGACAATTCAGCATTGGGTGTGGGATAAATCTATCTTTAAAATAAAAACTATGTTGATGCAGCTTATCTATACTTATAGAGGATATTAAGAATCTTTGCTTTAGAACACGTTAACTGAGCTAAACATAGCCTTTTACAGTAATCTAGAACAGTCCAGCAATCAACAGGATAAATTGAAACCATCAAACTTCTAGTAAAAAATTGGTAGAGATTAAAAAAACAAAACAAACACACAAACAAAAGCAAATAAAAACCAACTCAACAATTAACATTCATTAGAAACAGATAGAAATTGATAGAGACAGTGGTATTGCCAGATAGGAAATTTGTGGCATACATTCTAGAAATAAAAGGAAAACAGGCAAAGAAGGAAGGGAGTAAGTTGCAAAGAAAAGCACAAGGAATTCTGGAGATAAATTTTAATATCTGAAATAAAATTTCCATTTATCATATCAATATTTGTTAAAACACTATAAAATTTCAATGAGCCTGAAGAAGTCTCAAAAGAACATGATCTTTTTAAAATGTAGCACAAAGAGAAAAATATTTAAAGTAACAGAAGTGGCCTATTATAAAGCAAAAGGTCGAAATTGATATAAATACATTATAGAAATATATTTGAAAGTCTGAATAGTTGTAATAGATAATTTTCTTAATTTTATCAAAATTATGCTTTTACAGAACAAGAATTTCAAACAGCTTTAAATAGCTTCAAAGTGGAAACAATTCGTTGAAAAAATTGAGAAAGAAATATTGAAAACATTTAGAAAAAAATAAATACACAAACGAGATTAAATATTTGCAGATCCTATTCAGAAATCATGCCAACAACAAAACTGTCAATTGTTATTTCTAAAAAATGAAAATAATATCTGGCAGTGTTCTTTATTTCCAAAAAAAAAATTGTCTGTTCGCCGGGCGGTGGTGGCGCACCTGTCTCTTATACACATCTAGATGTGTATAAGAGACAGGTCAAAGGCAGGCCGATCTCTGTGAGTTCGAGGCCAGCCTAGGCTACCAAGTGAGTTCCCAGGAAAGGCGCAAAGCTACACAGAGAAACCCTGTCTCGAAAAACCAAAAAAAAAAAAAAATTGTCTGTTCAAGATGATGAAGATCTTTTCTGTACTAAAGCTGGAAAAGTATACTACTGCCATTTAGCACCAAAATTATTTATTTGAATACACTGTTTAGATATATATATACATATGCATATATATTGTGTTTTAACTATTGTTACAGCTATTATTCAACAAGTTAAGGAAATCACTGTTATTTTTAGATTGCCTAGAGTTTTATTTTTCTCTTTGCTTGTAGATGTGTGTTAGATTATGTAATACCTGATATCAGTTGATATAACCATATTAATTTTCTTTTGTAGCTTGTTGGTGGGTTGGGATACATTGATTGTTTAACATCAGACCAGCCTTGCATGCCGACAGTTTTGTCATAATGTAGAAATCATTGTTTACTTTGTATTTGGAATGACTTTCTAGCTATTTAGAAGTGGGAATCACACAGATGAAGCCTCAAAGAATTTTTTTGTGATGATGATTCTGTCTTTGATTTATGAATTTTGCCAGATGACTCTGACATACCTAATTGAAACTTCTTTAATAGTTCAAGAAAGCAAAGTTGGCCTGCAAGCAAGCACATGAGCAGAGAGGTGGCTGCTGGAAGACTGCATATTTGAGAAGATTTGAGGAAAAGGGACCATGCATGGTAGCAATGAAGAAATTGCAAGTGCCATACATTTGAATGGCAGAAAGAAAAGAACTACAGGTCAAGTTTTGGAGAGAAGCATATCAAAGCAGACTAGATATGTTGCTGTTTAACAATAAAAGCAGCATGTGGACACAGAGTTCCTCTTTAGAGACTTAGTAGCCCCTCTTGTGAAGACTTCATTTTCTTCTAAGACTTTTGTAGCTTTGCTATCATATTTATTTCATCTATCTATTTTCAACTTGCTTTAATATATGTCTTGGAATGGCATTCCAATTTTATTTTTTGCGTGAAATAATTAGTTCTCTCAGTCTTATGTTAAGAGGACAATTGTTTTCCATATTGCATAATCTTAACACTCTTGTTCATATTCCATCAAAGATACTGGAGTTAAGTCTACAAATGTACATTAAAGAAAAGGAATTATATTTTCTTATTTATAAAAAACACATATGTGCTTTTTATTTTATGGAATTCCTTTAGGTGGAATAACTAACTACCTTAAGCATCCATGTTTCTACCAGCTTGCTCTCACAGGAGTTGAAGGCTCCTTAAGAAAAGATGAAATGATACAAATGGAGCTATTCTAACTTATTTTCCCCATCTCATCATTCTATGCCAATTTAGGAAACAGCCACATTACAGCTCTTTCCTTTTACAAAGTTTGTATGATGAAGATGATGATGCTCATTTTCCCACTCACCACGGCCATCAGTTTATCATACACTACAAGTATTGGCAAATTTGGCCTGAAGCTGCACTAATAGTCCAAAAGTAAAATGTTTCACTCCCAGCTTTAACTCTAACACTGTAATGAGATTTGAAACTGCCATTTTGTCCTTATAATAAGAAAAGATTGAACACCTTGAACATCAGCAAGTTTTTATAGAATCCACCAGAGAACTGAGGTTGGGGAAAACTGTTACCCATCTGGAGATGGATAGATACATTTACAGTGAAAACAGTCTGTGGAGCAGAGGCTATGCTCCGGAAGCAAGTGCTAAGGTCATGGAAGCGGAGCTTTGATGGGCATCCAGAGCCAAAATTATAACATAAAGCCAGTTTAAAACTCTCAAAGCTGAAAGTATAACATGGACCCATTTTGTAGAGTCTCATTATACAACAACCACTCAACTTGAGAGCAAGAAATTCTTTTTTTAACAATTCAGAAGAGATCCCTGTAAGGTGTAGATACAAAAAGGTGAAGAATGGACAGTAGAAATGTGCTTACACATTTGTCATAATAAATGCCATGCACATATTAAAGACTTGCTAGAGACTTGACTTCACTTCTCATCCTTATTTCTTGTCTAATGCAAGAAGGACCAAAATGCTTTGATAACAGAGAGACATTTGTGAAGATCACAGCGCAGAGATTCATGATAACCAAAGGACAGAGACTTAGAATATTCTAAAACAACTCTCCCACTTATAATCACGATGTAAACTGAACTGAAGAAAGAGACAAGTGACATAAATATGATGCTTCTCCTGTCATTTTCTGGGTCAGGAATAACCTTGTTTTTTTTTAACACTGACTAGAAATCACATGTCCCTTTTGGTTGACTCATCAGTTTTAAAGTGAGAGGAAAAAAAACTCAAGCATTCAAGGTTACAGAGAATCTTTAAATTAAATGTTAATATAAATTTGCCTTTATGTTTACCTTAAATAAACTCTATTGTGGGGATTTATCTTCAATTATTTATTCTGGAATTGTTTATTAAATAAATATAATTCTTTATTTTTTTCTACTTTGCCCTTTGACTTTAGTCTTTATAAATGATAAAACATATCAATTATCAGAAAAACATATTTTACATATGAATTCTACCCTTACAATCTCAACAAACCAACAGCATTAACATCTTTGGTACCATTTTTTTAAGCATTGTACACNAAAGAGTAAAGACCTGTCATTAAAATTTTTCTCTACAATTTATTGCACATTTTTCCTAATACTAATATTTCTCTGGACACCCATCGCTCCAGATTTTATGATACAGCAACCAAAGAATTGGTGTTTATTCCACTCTTGGTTGGGGCATGACTTGGGGAGTTAAGATCTCCTTTGCTTGGATGCTCAAATTATTTAAAACTAATGGCTGCAGTTATGAATATTATATCTGATAAAATCTACTTTTTTGACAATGGATAAAAATATCAGAGAAGGAGGTGGTGTTTGGAAGAGTAAAGCATGGACATTTTCAGGCTAAGATTTTAGTGAAGAGCTGGTTGAATCCAAAAACTCTCTTTGTGTTTTGTGTCACTCACATGCTATTCCAAACAAGCAAGCCTCTTTTGAGTATTTGAAATTAGGAATGTTTCTCTATTTACCTCTGTATCTATTTGTGACTATATTCCATGTCTCAGTGTTCTCATTAGGAACAGGTGGAACACACAGTAAGTGATAGCATAGTAGTCTATCAACAAGTCTGCAGCAGGGAGTGAAGAGCACTTACCAAAGGAGAAAATACCTGAGGGTCTGCAATAGGCAGGGCACAAGACTTCATCTATGCACGATCAGATGTNACCTCACTTAATGGGACTCAGGAAGTCAATAGTGAGACAAAATACAAAATTATTGAAATTTAATGTGTACTTAACAGTAAATATTTGTATTCAGGTTTCTCTCAGTACAATTCTAACTAGAAATAAAAGTATCTAAAATATTTGGGAAAGAAAATACTTTCACAAATATAATTTTCCTTAAGCAGGAGCAATCATTCAAAATATTTGTTTTTCAGCTTTTCAAGGTACAAATGGAGTTTAGCACACAGGCAACCTCTCCCATAACCAGGTATATCTGTGGAAACCTTTGACAGCTGAATGACAAATTGGAATTGGACCCACTTTAAATTCATAGACTATTAGAGATTATTTTACTGGAGAATCATAAAAAGAAAATTGACTTCTAGATACAAAATTCCAGAGTATATATTTTAAAGTAAGAATTAAGGTATTATAAGGATATATTGAATTAGCAAAACCACCCACAGACAGTTTACTATTTTGGAAGTTTTAGAAAGAGAAAAACATTCCTAAGCAAAGGGTCTCTGTTTAAAAATAAATCCATTCTTTTCATAAACCTTATCAAATAAATAGAAGTATGTGCATATAATAAGAATTTTATTGGGGTGAAACTCTTTCCTTTTTATAAAAATTAGCTGAATTGGTAATTTTAAAATAAATAAGGAGCTCTGAGTCACCAGTTCATATTAAATAGAGTGAGCTACAGCCCTCAGGACTTTCTCCACTAATTGTTTTATTGCTCCAATGGGATAAAACAAGAAAACCCATCAAAAGTAAAGGCAGTCACTGGAGGCTGTTATATAAAACAGCTAACATAAGCCTAAAGACTCAGCTGCTCACCAGCCATGATTTTGAGGCCACCTATATAGAAAGATACCAAGAAGAATAGTGCTATAGTTAGAAATCGAGTCTACCTCCTAATCTCATCTTTACCATCAATGTTAGGAGACATCTGGAATTCTCTATTTCTCCTCAAAATTCTTAAACTGGTTTGGAAAGTGGACTCTAATATTTTTATTTCTTCTTAATATAATAGTTGAGAAAATAAGCAAGATGCAAATGTAAAAATAAACTATTCAAGGAAGACTTTTTAACAAACTCTTTAATAAAACATATCTTAATGTATTACCATGAATTTCAAATTTGCATTAATAATTTATCTGGTTCTTGGATACTTGCTGATCATTATTAAATAAAGCCAGTTTTTACTAATTAGTTATTTTCATATCTTAGAAAGTTCCTATTATTCTTACTGAAATACTGTTGTGTTGTGAAGTCATGATTCAAGATACCTTCAGATTGTTTANCAGTGGTTAATCCTCTATGACATTTATCTACATAGATAGACAGATAGACAGACAGACAGACAGATGAAAAGAAAAATAGATAGACCAACAAATATATCCATCCATTCCAATATTGCATTTACATAAAGGAACATATCCATGGATTTTGATTTTCAATACTACTGAGGCAATGCTTCATTATTTTCAGTGTGTAAATGAGCAGAAGTGCCATCTCAGCNTTTATCAGTGATTAGAAGGGACAATTTTACCACTTATGAATATCCATGTCATTGATCTAGTTATAAAATTTTTATTCGGTTTGACTGGTTTGGCTAGTCAGACACAAATACTTTATGTTTCGATCATAGACATACTGCAATGTGCTTAATATTTAGGAGGTTTTTTTCTCATAACATTCATAACATTATAGGAAGCTAACATGTTATGAATGTTTTACCCTTTAATTTTTTCTATGTAACAGTAAATCTTAGAGATCACTCAATGTCTTTTGTAAAAACACTTTTCATTTTTTTTTTCAGCATAATGCTATTCCATACATGGTGCACCTCGATTCAAACAACATTTATGTTTTATGTGAATATTATGTTCAATTTTAATACTTTGAAATTACAAATAATAATGTAGTGAATAGTCTTGGAGTAAACGAACATTTTGTATTATGTATATATTTAGGAAAAAATGCTAATCCAAATCAAATGGTATAGACTGGTTAAATGGCCCTCGTAACTCACTATTATTTTTTACTACATGGTCACGTTATCAAATTGTCTTCCAAATATATATTTTTATGAGCACAAATTTATGCTCAACTTTCATCAGCTATGTTTTTTTCTCCAGTGGGAAGTGGCTAATGCAAAAGCTGATGACTGGTCAAAGTGACAAGTATAAGTTACTCTAAGTATTCAGTTTCAGATGGATTATCTATATCAACCTTTACCCACCCAAGGCTCAAGAGAACACCATGGAAGGAGGGCAGACAGAATATAAAAGGATGAAGATCAAGAGGAGATCTGGAAAATACTGACATCTGAACATGACATGATTTTTTTTTTAAGTATCAACTCACAGCTACTGTGGTTACCTCCACAAGACTTACACAAGATCAAGCCAGTCAAAATTTTAGCATGACTCCATTTCTGGCAGAAAAGTTATTGGAAGTTGGTTATTGCTGAGAGAGGAAAGTCACTTTCCCTTAGGGATGTGTCTGGTAGGTTGTTCATGCCACATCTCCTTCCATATATGGGCAGCACTAATTAGACTCAGTGGGTTAGTTAGCATGGTGAAAGAGAAGACAGGAAGTTAGGAGACAGTCAGTAAGGGTACATGAGAGGCAACTGGGAAGAGATATTAGTGAACAGATATCATCAAAATATGTTGTATAAATATATGAAAATTTCAAAGAATAAATGAAATATTATTTAATTAAAAACACTTCATGATTTTGAATTTTGCTAAGGGCCTAGTTTGTTCACCACCAGCCAAAATACAGAATACAGGAAGTAGAAACAAGAGAAAAGTGATTTTTGAGGCCAATGCGGGCTGATTAGTGAATTAGAGGCAGCCTGAATTATAGAATAAAATCATACCTTAAATGAACAAATAAATAAAATAAACCCCTGCCTTGTATGAAACTGTTATTAAAAATTAACTGTGATATTGATATGTGTACAGATAAATAGACCAAGTGTATAGAATAAAAATATTGTTATGAGTTGAATATATATCCCTAACAAAATTTATGTTGAAAATAATTCTCCATTGCAGAGACTTTGCCAGAATGGATTTTGCAGAATTTTTAAGTCATGAAGTCTCCATCCTAGGATGGATTAATGTTTTTAGAAAAGAAGCCTCATGAAATAGTTTCCTTTTGGGCTCTTTCACCTTCTGCCTTATGGGAACGTGGCATCAAGTTGCCATAATGGAAATGAGACACAGGATTCTCACATGCATCAGACCTATCAATCGCTTAATATTGGTCTTCTAGACTTCAGACTGTAAGGAACTTATTTCTATAACTTGTAAATAAGTCAGGCCCAAGTATTTTGTTATAGTATCACCATTAGACTAAGACAATTATAAAGAAACACTCACATATATGGTAAAGTGATTCTTGAAGAGAATATCAATGGGTGTCTATTAAATGAGAAGTAGATGGCATTTTCAATAATTGGTACTAGAAAACATGAATGCTCATTTGTAAATAGTGATGTTAAATACTGTCTTCATACCATATATAAACCTTTATGTAACGTGAATCTTAAACGTTCTTATTAGTTGAAAAACTCAGTGCCAGCTATTGAGGTAAATTCTGAAAGATCAGAGAGACAGAACAAGCCACAGCCAACCTCACCTTGCCAACTCCTCAGCTGATCTTGTTTTCTCAGACTGCAGGCTTCTGAGTCCTCACCTGAATGAATCTCAGCTGAACCACTGCTCAAAGCCTGAAAGCTTAAGAGGCCTCTAGTTTCTGGTTTTCACGCCTTATACACCTTTCTGCTTCCTGCCATTACTTCCTGGGATTAAAGGTGTGTGCCACCATGCCTGGCTGTTTCCAGTATGGCCTTGAACTCACAGAGCTCTGGATGGATCTCTGCCTCTGGAATGCTAGGATTAAAGGCATGTGCTACCATTGCCTAACTTCTATGTTTATTCTAGTGGCTGTTCTGTTCTCTGACCCCAAATAAATTTTATTAGGGTACACAATATTTTGGGGAACACAATATAATCACCACACCATTATTCAAAAGGATCAAAAATAAACCAAATACAAATCTAAAACTATGGTAATTTCCGAAGAAGATAAAAGTAAATAAATTATGTCATTATATTTGGTAAATAGTTTTTGAGGTATGACACTAAAGACACAAGCAAAAAAAGAAAAAGATAGAAATACTGCAGCTTGANAGTGGGTTCAGCAGTCCAGATCATTTACTATTCATGCAGGGTGTCCAGGATTCAGTTCCCAGACCCCATGTTAGATGACTCACAACAGTATGTATCTCCAGTCATAAGGGATCTACACCCTCAGAACTCTGTGACCATCTACATGCACGTGGTGTCCATTAGCTCACACAGATACACACTAGTACACATAAATAAAATCATTAACAAATATCTAAAAATATATGATAAGGATTTTAAATGTTCATTAAAATTGCAGTATATAAAAATTACAAAATATCTATTTGATAACTGTTAATGAACTTCCAAAACAACAAAAACAACATTTGACTTCTAGATTCAAATCTGGACAAGGACTTTGAATCAATATTTCCCCAAAGATACTTACGAACACCAAAACATGAAAATTGTTTAAAATCTCTTAATCATTAAGGAAACATGAATCAAAATTATAATGAGATATGATTCAAACTAGCTATGGTTGTTACTATAAAACAAAACAGAACAAGTACTGGTGAGGATGTTGAGAAACTCCTCCTGAGTGCCTTTAATCCCAGCACTCAGGAGGCAGAGGCAGGCGGATCTCTGTGAGTTCGAGGCCAGCCTGGGCGACTGAGTGAGTTCCAGGAAAGGTGCAAAGCTACACAGAGAAACCCTG
>LZPO01098565.1:9713-21339 GCA_001675575.1 Neotoma lepida | reverse complement strand
CCACCATGGTGGGAAGGATTAAGAGCATGGTGTGGACTCTGCCTACTGGAAAGAATATCTGCAACAACTTGACAGAGACTCACACTCAGGCTTACCAAACTCTTAGCCAGTAGACAAGAGGTGATGAGCCAGTTCCCAGGCCATGGTGATTTGCTCACTGTCCTCTTTAGTCACCCCAGCTTGCCATTGTTCAGAGAGACATTCATAAGTCTTTTGAAAAATACTACCTATTGTTTTGGGTAATGTAAAGTAGCAGGACCTATCCAGCTACATGCTGATCAGCATTATGGAACCATTTCAAAATGCACATGATTTTCTTTATATATGTGTGTGTGTGTGTGTGTGTGTGTGTACAATGAGGGTATCTTTTATTAATAAGCTACATTTCTGCTATGCCCCTATGCTTTAGACAAACCAAATTAACACATGGAGCTGGGTCTGTATTCTTTAGCAATAATGCAAGCCCTCAGAAGTGCCTCTGAGTAACAACTCGTTCCAGAGATTTGAAAGTAAGGGATAGGAGTGTGTGTGTGTGCACAAGTGCCGGTGTGTGAATGCATGTATGCACACTGACTGGTAACTGGAAGCATGTGATGCGTGCTCCTGATACACAGTGTCTCTGCCTTTATGACTACACTAAAGATAAGAGGTGACAGGAGGTGAAGGTGTTCTAGAACATGGAAGTCATGTGCTCCTGCTGCATGGGGGCAGTCAGCAAAAGTGTAAAGTGTGCTGCTTAAATGAGGATCCTGTGACACGGTGTGCAGAGTGGGCTGGTCACCTGCCTGGACAGATGCTCCTTCCCTTACATTCTCAACACAATTTAAAACATTTCCATACATAGGTGACAGTTTAAATTAACACTGGGTACTCTGAGCTATAAAAAAAATAAGAAGTAAAGACATCCCACAATTTAAGACGAGTATAATAAAGATGTATGAACTGATTCTGTGACTTACTACAAATTATTCAACGACTTTCTTGCTGGCTCCCGACTGGGGTCATGCCATTTCCAGCAACTTATGGCAAAAAGGTCTGGCTGCCTTAAGGAAGCTGACTGGTCCAAAGCAACTGACCATCTTGCAGATCCAAACAGACCCACTACCGCAGGTCCCATGTGCAGGCAACTGGTTTCTCCTGCAGGCTAAGGCAGCCTCACAGTCTAGGTGGAGCGAGTCCAAAATTATTTGCTTAATTTTTTTCTGCCTTCCATGTGTAATACAAAAACATTCCTCAAAACTAGCAACTAGTGCCTCCTCATGAGCCATACATAGTCTTCTGATGTTTACAATTTCTGTTTATTTTCAATACATCAAATACTCGAATATAATAGAATTTTTACAGTATCCTCTAAGCAATCATTCATGTCATATTCTATCTAGATCAATTTTTCTGCATTATATAATAGAAAAGAAGGTCTATTGAGAGGCTTATCCATCTGGAAGTTAAAAAAATTCATCTCCCCCATTCTCCCTAGATTTGCTTTATAACTCATCACTTTGCATACTGCCACAACCATCTAGGTGCTATGCTTATGTCTGTGTCAAGCTTGCATGAGGAATGAGGCCCCAACTTTGCCAAAGCTCAGAGAGCCTGGCTAGTATGTCGGGTGGCAGAGTCAGTGCAGAGACTTGGACACACGCTGACTTACCCTACTGGATGTGTACAGTGAGAACCTGAAACTAACTAGATATGATGCATGAGGCTTGTCATGCTAAAATTTACCTATTCATCAAAAGCTAAAATGTTCACTCTGTATTAAAATTGTACATTGTGTCATTAGTTTATGTTTCTTAAAATAACAGTGTCTGCTAGGTGTGACTTTATGAATGAGAAAACAGACATTTACAGCACTCACATGTTATCTAAGACAAACTGTAAACCAAGAGGGCAAATACAGTCCTTTGTTTTGAAGCTTCTCGTACTGACCTTTGCCCTAGACACTAAGATCTAAGGAGACGTTCAGGGTACACGCATGGCTGACTTTTAGCAAGATTCCCATTTCTTTAACATCTGTTAGAGGAACCTTTTCTCACTTTATCACTGGACTCATTAATCTGAGTCCAATGATACTTCTCAAAAGTTGAATTCACCTTTCTAATCCAAACTAATGGTGACAACACTTTATGACAATATTGTTAACATCCTAATTTTTAATGTTCAATGTTATCAGGGCCATAACTTGCGCTGAGTATTGTAAGCATGCCATCCTACAGGTTATCTTCTTATGAAATATATGAAGTATTTTTACAGTCAGCTTCTTTTTAGAATACATACACTGTATGTATTCCACATATAAAGGTTTTTAAACCTGGGAGTGGAGACGATGCTCTGTAACTGTGCTGTCCCTCTCCTCCACACTCACTGTGCTTGTCCACATTCTTAGACTGATGCTATAATTAAGTTGATTGTTTTTGCCTGGTAATAGGGTCACAGAGAAGCTTCAAATACCCTAGCATCTTTACAGTGCAGAATGGACGTGCCTGTGGCCCCCCCACCCCCTGCCACACACATGCCCTGTATGATGGGTTCAATCTCAGCACAGTGTGCTCCACACCTGAGGACCAAGCATCCCAGTGAAATGTCCTGTTTACAATAACATTGGAAACCCTGCATAAATTATTACCAGCTACAGGCGTGTGCTCAATTTGAACCAAGCACAGCCCTCACTGTCTCTAAGAGCCGTCAGCACACATATGTACAAAGCTCTTACTACTGTGTGAGTTTAGGATTACCTCTGGTGGTGGTGGCCAAAGAAGCGGACATCAACTTGATTGTCTTCTTTCTGCATGACTTTGGCTGGCCAAAACCCGAAACCTTTCATTTTAGCCCAAACCAGCTCATGATTAGGTATCTAAAAATGAAATGTTATTTCTTTTAATATTGAACTACTTAAATAGAGAAGCATGAATTAAGTAAGACATAATCCATTTGGACAATATTTCCTTTTAACTCTGAAACACATACAAGTGTTTTGTTTTGCTTTCCTTTTACCATCAAGAAAAACAATTCATATGCTTAAGTAGGATTATGGACTATTTCCCAGATGAGGTAGGAACTGGAATAAGATCACCTCTAAAGTCAAGGGCCCTGTGCATGACAGCAGTAAATGGAGTGCCCTGACTTTGCTCCTGTGCCCACCATCACCTGGGTATTTCTTAGAAAGAGGAGAATTTTGGGCCCCACGCAGACTCTCTGATTGTGGGGTCTCCCAAGTCCACCCAATGTCAGTATCACTGGGGATATTGCCCTCAAACACCCAGAGGCCTTTTTCCATTTCAGAGGAAATGATGGAACTACAAACATAAGCAAAGCCACAGGTCTCTTGTTGAAAATGAAAGGAAAAGCAAAGATTCATTCCCCTCTCAAAGGACCCAGTGCATGGTCTTACTAAGTACTTCGTTTGAAATTCAGAACTGAAAACAATTACTGTTACTTTCTCATGTTTCACTTGTGCATATTCATTAAGACCACATGCTCTATGATGTAAAGAACTATAATTCACAGGTATTTCATCCCTAAGTAAACAGGATATAAATGTGATCCAAACAGTACTCTAGAAATGAAAATGACAAAATTCCACATACGCAAGGATAGCAGAACCAGTTGTCCGGCCGTGCATTTGATAGATAGAAGCAGTTCTTGCAAAGCTGCAGCTCATCCAGCTGAAAAGCAAAGCAACAGTCTGAGCCACACAGCCAACCAATGTGGCTGTGTGGGACTGACAGGCAGCTCTCAGTCAGGTCCTGACTTAATCTAGTACCTTCTAGGATGACAGATGGTCCTGCTGTGGCTGGACTCTGCCACTCACACTGACCAGCATGTAGAAGACATGCATGGGTGACAGTACCCCTTCCCTTGCTGTGCCCACTGCCGTCCCTCACTTGTACACTATTCTCTTCATCACAGTAAAGGTCACTTGTTTTTTTTTCCCTATTGTCACTCTCTTCAGAAGATGGCCCTCCATATACCGGAGTCTATACCTACATCACTACTTCATTCCTTCTAACACACTGCCTGGCACACTGTAGACATTCAATAAAATATTTGTTTAATAACTAAAAAGGAAAAGTCAAATTTGAAGTGAACTGAAGAAATCACACTTCTTATATGAGAATTTTTACAAAAATCGTATTTGCAGGTGCTTCACTTACTATAAGCCTATATACTTTGTTCTCTGCCTTAACTGCTTTGCCCACTGGTCTAGAAGGAGGTGTATGTGAACCCTCATCCCAAGATGTGGCACCATCTCACCACCACTCCCATCAGCAACTAGCAGTACTTGAAAGTTACTAAATCTGCCATACCATTCTCTGTTCAGCTTCTTCAGAAATGTTTTCTTTACTTACTTTCCATGTATGCCAAACATGAAAATCAAATTACTTTCAAAGAAAATGCCATTATTAAAATGTAGCAAGGAAGGCCAGAAGCCTCAAATAAATTTGGACTATAGCAAGTTTAATGATTAGGTGTGAATGGTAAGTACCTCGTGACACGTGTCTTTATATAACATCCTTGCAATGTCTGCTTGTTCACTGTCTGCTGTAATTGAAGAGAAACACAACCTATCATCAATACTCTAGAAACTGTCACCAGCAAGTCAAGTGACCTTGCTGTCATTTCAGTTTACAAATGGGACACATTCATCAAAACACACATTTTATATAATGTTCAGGTGACAAAATAAATTCTACAGGCAACTTTCATTTTTACACTTAACACCACTACTATTTCTCTTGGTAGAGAATGACCTCTTGACTTTAAGAATGAGATCTTAGTGGGAAAGTATCAGACATAATGAAATGCCTGGACATCCTTCTTAGCTAAGATAAAGCATGGGAATGTGAAGAATACATTTCACTGAGGATCTAGCTCAGTGGTAGTGTTTAAATTAGCATGTACAAGGCCCTGGGCTAGCTCCTCATCCTCAGCACCATTAAAAAAAAGTGAAAGAATGTTTTCCCCACACCACTGGTCATCACCTCTGTAAACCACACCAGCAAGCAGCCATCAGTTTAAATTCCAACATAATTACTCATCTATGGATTACACGGAACTGGGACAGATATTCTCACATGGAATTTAACATTTTCAAAACTGTACACAAAAGAGAAAAAGAACTGAACCTCCATAGAAAATCACTGTGTTGTGGAGAAGCAGCTGTGCATCAGCTTTGAATTCCTCATAACTCCGGTATTTCCCCTCATTCACTTTCTGTGGGGGTAAAAGACAGAAGGACAAATGTGTTATGAGTGACAGGACTTAAGAAAGGGACACAACAGAATCTGTCCAGATGACATCAGGACTCTTCCTGTTGCCCCTACCAGAAGTGACAGGGCCACAGGTAGCACTGTGCCCATTGTGTTAGCTTCCCATAGTGGACTTCACAGCTGCCACACCTCATCTGCAGCAGTGGTAGCGGCTGCTGCTGACCTTTGTCAGAAAAAGCAGGACCACACATTCCTGCCATCTTTCTAACAGCTGGATGAAGATCAGAAAAAGGAGCTGTTAGCCTCCACAACAGTCACCAAACCTCTAAGACAGTGGTCCTCAATCTTCCTAATGCTGTGACCCTTTAATACAGTTCCTCATGTTGTGGTCACCTCCAACCATAAAGTTATTTTGTTGCTACTTCTTAACTGTAATTTTGCTACTGTTATGAATCATAATGAAAATATCTGATAGGCAACCCACAGGTTGAGAATCACTGTTCTAAGGCACAGACACTAGCTTGCAGTGAAGTTTTGGGAGTTCCTCTGTAGACCAAGGCAGTGCATGGCTTTCTTTACATTGATGAGACACAGAAAAGGACTCCTTCAATGCACTCTCTGTAGCTCTGCCACTGGTGGCCAAAGAGGATTACAGAAGAATGTGGAGGGCTTTTCCCTCCTTGTAGACAGCAGCCCAAACGTTTTCAAGTACTGTGTATATAACTAAGCTACCTGGAAATAGCAAGAGAGCATTTCTGAATGCAAGGGATCTTGGCATAAAAATGGCTAGGAAGGCCAAGGCCTCTAAAGAATGTTCACACCCCATGCCCCTTCCATGTGCCTCACACCTCTTTGCTCATGCAGCTTCTTTCCTGTATAATTCTACTTCAACTGCCCTTCCTTCAGTGAAAATTCCCACCTCTCCTAGGTCATAACAATACATCATACATGAAGTGACAGGCCATGTGGCACGTGCTAGCTTTGATGCTTGACTCCCCTCCTTGCATTCCCGCCTCTGTAGGGCTGGGGTACAGCAGCCTGTACAGGGCCTTGCCCAGGCTAAGTACCTCCTTACACTACCCCCTAAAGTGTCTCCTGTTGAGTTATGCTCTGAACCATGATTCATATTTTGGATTTTAAANTGATCATAAAAATTTTGTCTTTCTATTAATTTTCCTTTCAGGACTTCTCCTCATTTTATGCAAGGCCAAAGCATTAACCCAGCTAGCATCAGCACATTTCACAGGGAGCCTGACAGGATCTAGAAGCCCTCAGGGAGGGAAGATGGCAGTAGGATCTAGAGGGTTTTGGCAGGAAGGAAGTATAGGAGCCCTCACAGGGTGTGTGTGTAGTGGTGGTGGTGGGGGGGCTGTGTCTTTACATCCTCATGCCTTATACTGTAGCACAAAGACAAGACTATAAAGCCCAAGATTTTTGGGTAGCACAAAATGGACTTGATGGGTTAAAAAAAACAATGAAACAGGAGGGTATCAAGTTGGGTGGGTGGAAAGAGGGGTTAGATCTGGGAGGAGTGTTGGGGGAGAAGATGAATATAGTCAAAACTCACTACTTGCCATTCTCAAAGATCCAAGAATTACTTCTTTCAGATTTAACCCTAGTTTTGTTCCTTTTATGGTTTCCCAAGACACTAAATCTATTCTACACCCGAAGTTTTACCTAAAACTCCCAAGCACACTGCTAAAGTAGAAAGGCATGTTCAGAAATCAGTACTTCACATACAAAATGTCAAGCTGCCCAGGCTAGAATGTCTTCCTGTAATCAACAAATATCAAGAAGCTAGCTGTCAGTGGTGGAGAGCCAGGTCTTTTAAAATTTGCATTAGAAAACATGAATGCACAATATCATGACACCATAGCCACCTCCGCTGTGCTACTACTTCCCCTCTAACTTGGTAGTTAAAGACACACGGAAGTGAAATAAAAGGACCCAAGTTACCTCTTGTATGGTAGGGACGTCAACAGCTGAATGGACCAGCCTCCGGTACATTGGATGTTTACTGTCCTTTCCCTTTTTATTAAGGTCTATAGCCTAAAAGGTTGTTAAATACATAAAAGGACATGTAAAGCATCAATTCCTAAAACTCAACATAATCTTACAAGATGTCCTTTATAGTTAATGGAGAATGTGTACAGTTAATGTAATATGGCATTCTTCAAGGTTTGACAGAACAGCTATTTGAGAAATTCCATTTCATTTTAAATAGCAATAACCAATGCAAATGTTTATTTGATAAATTAATTTTTAAATTGTTTTTAATTGAATGTAGTCAATAAAATGCTTACGTCCAACAAAACAAAAGACAAAGTCCAGTCCAATACAAAAACATTTGTTGTAGAAAATGAATAAAACAGCAACCAAATTTGGTAGTACAGGCCTATAATCCCAGCACTCAGGAGGCTGAGGCAAGAAGTTCACAAATTCAAGTCCATTTCTGGGCTACAGATTGAGACCTTTGTCTTGGAAACTAAGCCAGACCACAGCCAAATATGCCCACAGAAGTTGCTATGGTTCCCAATGTGAGAACCACAGTGCGAGGAGCCAGAGCAATGCAAGCCTGGTAAGATGCTGGGGCTCAGCAGCACTCACCCGCTCCTTCATGCGGGAGACAATGAACCTCAGGTAGGTGCCCATCTCCTGCTTGTTTGAATGCTTCTTCTTAATGCTCTGGGGAAGAAAGAAGAGGCCAAACAAGTCCATCATTTATGTGTCCATATGTAAAAGGCAGAAAAATAGAAAGGACTAGAGCAAATACTTTGTTAGATTACTTCCAACACTTGATAAAGTCTGTGGTATTTGCATAACATGAGTAAACTCTCTCTCAATAAGGAGGGAATTGAAAAATATGTTGCATTTGACATAATGCTTAAGAAATGAAAATTTTACCTTTTCTTGGTTATTTTAAAACTTCGATGCATTTTCTGATAAAGAGAAATAATATATGTAACAGAGAATCTCTAAGTTTACTAAAGATCAGTGGTCTTTTAGGGAACACTGTAAATTGATACTACCAAACAGACAATTTCAATATATCATATTTTGTTAAAACATTAAAAAATAATCTATTGGTGAATCTATTGCATGGTGGGTACACTAACATATCTGGTTTTCATGCTACAGAGATGTTTAGCTCATATGCCAGATTCATGGAAATAGAAATTATTACTGATTAGAATTGATTTATCTCTTGAGAAAATTGGATTTCACATTTCATATAATTTCTAGACAGCCAAGAAACTAGGACAAATGTCCCTGTGTCAGAACGAAGGTACGTGCCAGGCCAAAGGTGGTACTGTTATATCACACTGCAGAGAGATGAATAGGTCTAGTCCTATTTTAATGGATGTCACAAATTTTCAGCCACTAGATTATGATTTTCCACAGTTAGTATCATTTCTACTGGAAAGCTTTACACACAGGAAGTTATTTACACATTGAAAGTCATTTTAATATGCTAAGCATGGAGAGGAAAACAAGCATTTTCAGATTCATTACATATGTGTATTAAAATATCTAGTAAAGAGTTGACAATTTACTATCTAGAAATAATCTCAGATAATTCTTTCATTTCTTGACATAGGTTCTCATTATATAGACAAGACTGGCCTGCTACTTGCTATGTAGCTAGCCTGACATTGAACTCATCTGGCAGACTGCTGGTATTATAGGCATGTGCCATACTTCGCTCAGACATTTACCACTTAAGACCTAGCTTTCCTTCCACTTACGTTTCTCAACTGGACTCTTTGGCAAAGAGAAGGCCCACTTCATGTTTCTCCTCTCAGCCCTATGCCATCATCTAACACAAACAGATGGTAAGTGGTTAGATACGGGGGTGAGGAGGGAGAGACAAGTGCTTCTTTTCTCAGCATGCAGGAAACCAAGTCTACATCCTTTAAAAATAAGGGAGCATGGAAACACTTGCTCCTATCCAGGTGCCCTGTCTGGTCTGCTCTACACACCATGGACACATCATTAGCACTGCTGAACTCAAATGAGAACTGTCCATACAGTCATCTACAATAGCAACAGATACCAGACAGAAGTCTTGAAATGCTATTGTCTGGGTTACAGTCTATAGGTAGGTAACTCATTTCAAGGAAATACACAATCAACCCTTCATGAAGTACTAAAATATACTCACTAAATACTGAACCTAGCCGTGCACAAACCAAACATCTGTCCTCTCTGAACCCTCCTTTGAGTTACTCAAGCCCAGCCGGGCTGTCTGCAGCTGCCTGGCTGACAATAGTGGTCTCTGCTCTTTGCACTCGAAGCACCTATACTCTAAACATAAACCAATGGTATGGTTCACTCTACTGGCTTGAACCTAAGCTCTTTTGATGCCAGTGCTGNATAAAATATAGCAATACAATGTATTCCTATGTGCAAAACTCATATGGAACTGGAATATCACTACAGCTAAAACATCTCCCCTAGATTCTTCTGTCTTTGAAACACTGCAACAGCATGGAAATCATACTGAGGCTCAGGGAACCCATTCTTCTACTTGCTCCCATTGTCACATAGCTTAAACAGAACCTGAGTTCAGTTCTTTCTGGCTTTATCTGTGTGCTCAGGGCTACTGATCTGTGCAGCCATACACAGCAACATTACTGAGGAAGAACGTGAGCGTGGCGCTTTCTTGGAATACGCAGTAGGACAGAGGCTGACAATTAGTTCTTATACTGTTTGAGTTTGTTTGCAGCCATGTGGCTGGAGTATTTAAGTGCAATTAGAAGTGCAGATCTAATAAGTCTGGAAAAGTGACTGTTCCAGAAGACTGTGACAGGAAACAGCTAAATGGCTTCCCCTCCTTAGCTACAGCCAGTGGAAACTGGCCAAATGCTTTCAAATACAACCTTTATATATTACTCCAAGAAACTCTTACCCTTGCCTGAGAAGTTCTCCTCGGGTTTAGATATTCCACTTTAGTCTATCACATGAAAACCAGCTAGAAGCCTTTAGAAATAATGCCAGTGTCCATTTATATGAAGTCCTAGGACAAGTAAACTCTCCTGTGACAGAAGATGGGAAGGGATAAGAGCCAGCTGTGCTGAAACATGTCCCATGTGGTCCTCAGATGCCACACAGGGACCTGTGTGTGCCCTTCTACCATAAATCTTTCCTTCAATGAACACTGCCAATGTCTATAAGCCACTTCCAGGGTTCTGATCAAGCTGGTTGAAGGACAAGACTTAGGTGATTACAGTCTATATGCTGTCTTCAGTGTGACCCACTGCCCTGGGTCATTAAAAAACAAAAACAGTAGGCACATACTGGGGCAGTAGTTGAAATTTCACCTTTTGCTGCCCTACTGATTAAGTGTAAAGTGGTGAATCTTCAAAAGCTGCTTTTGAAGGTTACTTCACAGTCCACCTGAGTCTGTTTCTTTCAGTCCTCACCCAGCATTGGTCTGCTGCTCATAAAAGGAGGTGTGCTCCTCTCACTGTGCGCATCAAATACACTGTGGAGGTTGGTTATGTTTTAAGCATTTGTGGGTTCGTTTTAGCTACTAGGGCTGCAGCTTCAGTGTAGGGACTGACCCAAAGGAATTTCACAGGTAAACCAGATCAGTTTGTGGAGTGCATAGTTTTTACTTGAAACCCAACCCCTCTTTTCTGCTGACAAACAAGGGACTTTGCTCCAGATCCTGAAGCTGCTGTCAAGCCTTTTGTTGCACATACTCACTCCTGCTGGTCATTGCCTGCTGGTCGCAACCACAGAGCTGAGTCTGGATCCAGAGAGTGATGGAATTTCCCTCCTACAAAAGAGAGGCTTCCCAACAGAAGCAGAACCTCTCTCAGGGATGTATGAGAACAAAATGTGGGTTGCAATATGTTTTTATATCTGAGGGGCTTGTAGGTTTTCTCCCATTACCAGGTATATTTCAGGTTTACTATTTCATAAAAGAAACCCACAGAAGCTGTGTGTGGTGGCACATGCCTTTAATCCCAGGACTGGGGAGACAGAGGCAGGAGATCTTTGTGAGTTCGAGGAGAGCCTGGTCTATATAGGGAGTTCCAGAAGGACAGTCAGGACTATATAAAAAAGACCTTGTCTCAAAAACTAAAAGAAAAGAAAAATCCACTGAGTAAGACTTCTGAGATTCCTTTAGGAAAACAGACAGGGCTGCCTGCTAAGGCACTGACACAGAGTGTTGCAGTGTGTGACCATTAGGCTACCCACGAATTTCAGTAGTCGGAAGAAAAGCTACTCCAACCCATGGAGAAATAGCTTTTAAAGTAAGCATCACTGTCAGAATCACTAAACAGACAGGTCCTGAACAGGTCCAAGTGCTGCTAAGCCCAACACACAACAGACACAAAAACACACCCCCAAGTCAGAGTGCCGCCTATCCCAACATACTACACACACACACACACACACACACACAC
>LZPO01098562.1:0-21403 GCA_001675575.1 Neotoma lepida | reverse complement strand
AAAAGAAGACATAGAAATGGCTGACGAGCATGTTAGGAATGCTTACTACTCTTAATCATCAGAGGACTGCACATCAAACCACCAAGAAATAAAATCTCACCCCAATCCAAATGGCTGTTATTAAAAAACATCAACCAAAATAATGTCAATGCTGACTTGAAGAATGAGGAACTGATTTACACTGCTGGTGGGAATGTACATTAGGAAAGCAGTTACTCGAAAAACTAAAAATACAACAACTGAAGCATAAAAAAAAATCCTCAACATTGGGCATTCATATGGAGAGAAAGGAATCAGTATGTCTAAAGATACTTCTGTCTCTTCATTTATTGCAGCCGTATTCACAATAGCCAAGAAATGGAAAGAACTTAAGTGTCCATCAACTAGTGAGGAGAAAGAAAAGGTGTTGCATCTATGCCATGGAAGACTACTCAGTCATTAAAACAAATGGAATCTTTCCTTTGTGGCAGCATGGAGGAGCCTGGAAGACATTACCTTAAATGAAATAATTAAAACACAAGAAGACAAATGCTGTCAATTTTCACATGTGTAAAAGCTATGTAAGCTCTTCTGGAGATGTAGTGTAGAAAACTGATCAGAGGCTAGGAAGGGAAAAGAGGTTGGACATAAGATTTCAGTTATGATGAATGAAAATATAGTGACAATATAAGGTAACAATTCTATATAGCAGAATAATATTTGTTAGCTATCTTTAACAACAATTCATTTTAAATATCAAATCCCCAGAAAACATGGTTTTGTAGGTACCTAATTACAAAGACATGATAAATGTTTGAAGTGATAGATATGTAATAACCCTGATTTGATCATTACTTAGAGAGTGATTTTATCATACTCTATCCCTAAATATTAATAATTATATATAAATTCAAATAAAAAACTTTGAGTCATATGTCTTACAGTAGAGATACCCTCTGACTGAAAACATAGCAGTTTTCAAGTTAGCAGTTGTATTTTCACTTCACAGTCTTCCCTGCCTTCGAATGGATGCTCAGGATTGCTTCCATGTTGTTTTTGAGGAAAAGATTAACTCTGTTATTGCAATTCAGTTTCAAATTATATTGATGAGAAATTTCTATGTACTCTGCCATGCTATAGGTCTTGTGCGAAGGATGTAAGAATAGTAACAATGACAGTCAACAGCTGAGTGCTTGTCCTATGCAAGACACCACTTAATCTTGCTAAACTTTGCAATTTGAATTTGTCTAGCTCATAGTTTTGTTGAGAATAGCATTATCTGAAATTTCACCAACATTTATCCATTTCCACAAACTGCCTTAAGGCACAAGAAAGTTGTGTACAATTTATAATACTCATTTTCTTCTAGAGGTAATTTTATTTTTATTCAAGTTTTCTGTACCTTAAGCTTATTATGTTTGTCTTTTAGAACATGTGTCCAAGAGTACTTCTCAAGAGAGAGTTAACTGGTACATATATTTTCTCTAAATATGACAGCACCTGCTATTACTTTGTAAAATTTATGTTATATCACTTTGAACAAAATAGGATCCTGAAAGTCCCTTACATTGGCCTTCATTATTTCTAGACTTCTTTTTACATATGTACTACTTATGGGAAACTCCCATGGCTTCATCTTTGTGTACTGAATTAGTCTTAGGTGATACACATAATAATGGATCATCATCAGTTAGTGAAAGCAGTACATCCTATCTGGTGATAATGATGGGATAAAAAACTTGAAGAGATTTGCAGTTATATTGATCAATGAAAATTGGAAAATAGGTTTTGATGAATGTGAAAATATTAAACTATATTAAAATAGCTTTGGTATGCTTAAAAGAAGACCATTTTAGAATATTTATAAAATATTACAAGAAGTATCACTGACATCATTGTTTTTTTCCTAAAATCATCTCGAACTACTTTAGCAAATCTTTCTGATGTGTTATATCTATGTGATCTCAGACTGATTCTGATCCCTGCTCTCTTCTACATGTGCCAAGCACCCACTGCACAGAGATCTTGCCCTCAGTCTGATTTAGGTCCAGAGGACCTTTTTGGAATAGATTCCCAATGCAGTTTGACCTTTGCCTCTGCTCAATCTTTGCTTCCTCTATTCTATTCTGAAAATATTAACCCCCAAAGCAAGAGAAAACACTATTGTCATAATGTGACTAAAGGAGGGTTTCTACACAGTATGAGATAAATATTTCTAGAAAGTTAATCATTTTATAAAGTATTAAATGATTAAGCATGTAATATGCATAAATTTTAAAGATTTATTTTAAAAATTTTATTATTTGTGAGAAAATGTATGTGCCTGAGGAAAGTTAACCAACAAGAAGTATCAAGGGGGAGTCACCTTTGTCTTAGTTTATGGAAGGTTGCGATCTACAATAACATAGCTAGTTCACTGGTAAGTCTTAAAGNGCTTAGGCACAGGAGTATGTGCATCAGTGTTTCACAGTGAGAGAACTGGAAGGGTCCTGAAGTGTGAACCTTTTTGTCTTGATGGAACAATGTAAGGATTTGTTTGGTTAAAGATTAACCAAACATTGGGTTAAAGCCCAATGCATATATTAATATTTTCAGATTGATGTATTTTCCTATTTTTAAATAGATTAAATAGGAAAAAGAGTGAAGTCTCATTTCTTATCCTTGTCTCTAGGGAGATAAGCTCATATTACTCCTACATAAACTCCACTGCAATTATTTTTATTTGTTGGAGATTCTTTCAGAGTTCCTTTGAAAGATAATAAATAAAATGGGAATCTCTAACACTCCATTTACACAAAAGTCAGGACACCATATATTATTGGGTCCTTGATGTCAACCTCCCCACATAGTATTATTCCAACATCTTTAGCTATTGGGACACAGAAATATCCCTGATACATGTTGATGGCTTAAATATATTTGATTTTATGGATGTTTAGTAGTTTAGTTCTTAACCCATGTGTACTACAATTATTTTATCATAAAAGTCTTTCATTTAAATATTTTGCCAAAATTGAAAAACAGAAATTTCAAAGAACCGTGCACATTCTGAAAATCCCAGTCAAAATCCCATCTACAGGGTAGAGACAACCATAATCTGGATGCCTGGGATTCTGGTCGTCAGGGGAACATTAATAAGTCTCACTAGGAACTGCCCTTCACCCTAATATGGCTTTCTCCTATGGAACAGCCTCTGGCCAAGAGGAAGGCTCTAAAGCCCCAAGCCTATGTTCTCTACTGAGACAACTCTTGGGTGTGTGGAGTATGGGGAGTGTGGGAGGTATGAGGGGTGTGGGGTATATGTGTTGAGTTCCAGAGTTTTTTGCGAATTCATCTCCACTCTCAGTTCTGCTTGTGTGGGCAACTTCTTCCTCTACCCAACCCTCTCACTCTCAGTTCGCTATAGCTGTTCTCCAAGAAACTTCCCCTGACACTTCTCTGTAGACCAACCTGGCCTTGAACTCACAGAGTTCCATCTGCCTCTGCCTCCAGAATGCTGGGATTAAAGGTGTGCACCACCACCACCACCACCACCCTCCCCTAACATTTCTATAGGAAGTTCTCTCACATTATAGTTTCAGAGAATCTCACTTAAATTGAGACATTTAAATAGATTTAGTCTAGAGGAAGCAAGACTATGGTTGACCTCCATTACAGTGTCAGTAATTTTAACCAGCATTTTAAACATTTTAAACATTTAAAACATTTTAAACATTTAAACATTTAAAACATTTAAAACATTTTAAACATTTCCATCATTTTTGTTTGAAAAAATTTATNCTATTTTGTTATTTTAAGTTTTCATTGTGCATTACTGAGGTATAATTTATTTAGTGAAATTCAGCATTCTAGTGAACATGTATACCCTGACTAATGTACTCATGTAACAATAATCACAATTAAGATACAGAAGTCTTCCATCACACACACACACACACACACACACACACACACACACACACAGAGAGAGAGAGAGAGAGAGAGAGAGAGACAGACAGACAGACAGACAGACAGACAGACAGACATACTCTTATATGTTCTTTTGTCAAACAATGTGTACAATTCTCTTGGCACTTTTTATGATGTTGGAGATTGAACCTGGGATCTTTTACATGCTAGCCAAGCACTCTGCTACTAAGCCATTATCTCCAGCCCTCTACACTTTTTGCTGTTGTCATAAAGTTTTTTTTCAAAGCATATATTTTGAAAGTATTTTCTCCCACTCTGAAGTGTCATTTTAATTTTCTTAAGAATTCTTTCAAAGAAGTTTCACATCACTTCTAAAAAACTAAAATATCTTACTTATTCGATTCCTGCAGCACTATTCAAGGTACAGGTAAGGTACAAGAAACCCCAGTGACTGCCAAAGGACAAGTGGATACACAATGTGGCACATAAAAACATTGTAACACTACCTATCCTTCAAAAGAAGAGTCTGTGACAACTTGGATGACCTGGAGGGCAGAACATGACTGAAATAAGCCAGGTGCAGAAGGACATTGATATCCAGACTATAAAGAGGACAGACATCCAGGGTAGAGAGAACAGTAGTTACCAGAAGTAAGAGGTAAGAAGAGTGGGAGATGAGAACATAAGAGAACAGGATGGTCGAGCTGGAACAGGGATGGAGTGGGAGAGCAATGAAAGAGATACCATGATAGAGAGAGACTTCATGGGGATAGGGAGAAACCGGGTGCTAAGGAAGTTCCCAGGAATCCCCAGGGANGACCCCAGCTTAGACTACTAGCAATAGTGGAGAGGGTGCCCGAACTGGCTTACCCCAGTAATCAGATTGGTGAATACCCTAACTGTCATCATAGAGCCTTTCTCCAGTAAGTGATGGAAGCAGATACAGAGGTCCACAGCCAAACACCAGGATGAGCTCCAGGTGTCCAGTCAGAAAGAAGAGGGATTCTATGAGCAAGGATCATCAAGATCATGATGGGGAAACCTACAGAGACAACCAAACCAAACTAGTGGGAACTCATGAAATTTAGACCAACAGCTGTAGAGCCTGCATGGGACTGGACTAGGCTCTCTGCATAGTGAGACAGTTGTGTAGGTTGATCTGCTTAAGGCCCCCCTGGCAGTAGGATCAGGATACACCCCTGGTGCATGAGCAGGCTTTTTGGAGCCCACTGCCTTTGATGGGACACCTCACACAGCCTTGAGGCAGGGGGAGGGGCTTGAATCTGCCTCTACTAAATGTACCTCCCCATGGGAGGGAGGGATGACCTTCTTGTAGGAGGGAATGGGGGATGGGTTGGGAGGGGGAGNCTGGAGGGGTAGGAAGAGGGAAGAGGAGGATCTTTGATTGGTATGTAAAATGGATAAAAATATTTCTTAATAAAAAAATAAAAAAGAAAAAAGAGGTAAGAAGAGGGAGAACGGGAAGAAGTGAACTNAAGAGCACTAGGTTCCAGTGCAAAGGGATAAGTCTTCAACGTCTATTGCCCAGGAGGTGATCACAGTTAATAATAATGAATATTGTGCATTTCAAAATTAGTAAAAGAATACATTTTAGCTTCTAATTTCAAAAGCTTACCTGAAGTGATAAACATGCTATTTGATTTGATGTATATATTTTACAATATATATTATTAAAGGATCACACTATATCCCACAGAATTAATGGAACTGATAATTTGTCAATTAATTTTTTTAAATTTAAAAACTGGACTGATTTTTCTTTATACTAACTATATAGCAGTCTACTGTCACTGCAGGTAGGTCATAAAAATGTACAAAATGATTATGTTTATTTGGTGAAATAACTTATGAGACAAAACAACTTATTTCTTTTTTTAATTTTTAAAAATTATTTATTTATTTTACATCCTGGCTGCTGTTTCCTCTCCCTCCTCTCCTCCTAATCCCTCCCTTAACCGCCTCTGTTCCCACCCTCCAGTTCACTTCTCCTCCATTTCTGTTCAGAAAAGGGCAGGTCTCCCATGAGTATCAACAAAACATGGCATATCAAGTTGCAGTAAGACTGAGCACCTCCCCTTGTATTAAGGCTGGTCAAGGTGACCCAGTATGAGGAATAGGGTCCCAAAAGCCATCAAAAGAGTTAGAGACAGTCCCTGTTCCCCCTGTTAGGAGTTTTACAAGGGGACCAAGCTACACACAGCTGTCACATATACGCAGAGGGCCTAGGTCAGTCCCAGGCAGGCTCCCTGGTTGTCAGTTCAGTCTCTGTGAATCCCTATGAGTTCAGGTTAGTTGGTTCTGTGGGTTTTATTATGGTGTCTTTGACCTCTCTGGCTCCTACAATCTTTTTTTATTTCTTAACCCTCACATGAGTTTCTTGTAAAGTCATAAAACAAAAGATTTTTAAATTTTTTCAATCTTTCATAAACTGAAAGGAATATTAACTGAAATTCAAATTCCACTAGTTTTAAGATACTTTCACTGTATTTGACATTTCAGGTGCCTTTTTTTTTAAATCCTTAAACAGAAGTGAGACTTGATCTGACATGATGAAGAAATTAATGAAAATTTGGAATATCTTGTCCCAGATACATGACATGATCCAAAAGTAGGAAAATATGGTAATAAACTTAACAGAACCCATCAAGAAAGAAAGCAACTAGGACCAAGAGACAACATTCAAAGTCCTGGCAGCTCAAGAGCAGGAGACGGTCTTAGAGAATAACAATGCAGATGCTGTTGAATTTGAGTTTGCACCCAGCTTTGCTAATCAGTAATCAGAGTATGTCTTAGCATCTCTCCCTTTTTATGAGTAGAGAATCTTAGAAATTGATTCTGGGGAGGAATGATAAAATTACAAACCCTTTGGTGTGACATTTCCAGACAGAAGGCTCTATGGATCTAGCAAAGTTCACTCAGAGGAGTGANATGTATTTCCATTGACAACAGTAAACCCTGACAAAAGATTACTTTAAAAAATTTTTATTGTAGAAAACTTATAGCACATCAAAGAGAACAAAAGGCACAATGGGCAGATGTGCTCTCATCAGCAGATTATGATGGTGGCAAGGGATGCCTAGACCCTGGCATGCTGCCTGCATCACCTTTCTCTATAATAGAGTTGGGTACTATACTGGCTGGGTTTGGGTGTCAAATTGCCACAAGCTAGAGTCATCAGAGGAAGGAGCCTCAGTTGAAGAAATGCCTCTGTGAGACCTAGCTTTAAGGTATTTTCACATTTAGTGATCAATGNGGGAAGGTCCAACCTATGGTGTGTGGTGCCATCCTTGGGCTGGTGGTCCTGGGTTCTATAGGAAGGTGGGCTGAGAAAGCCATGGGAAGCAAGACAGTAAGCCACTCCCATCCATGCCTCTGCATCAGCTCCTGCCTCTGGGATCCTGCCCTGTTTGTGTTCCTGTTCTGATTCCTTCAGTGGTGAACAGCAATGCAGAAGTATAAGTCTAATAAACCCTTTCCTCCCCAACTTGCTTTTTGGTCATGGTGTTTCATCACAGCAATAGAAACCGTAACTAGATAGATACCAAATCAGAGATTTTTTAGCTAACAACAGATGGTTATATAGCTAGTATCCAATGATGTTTTCTAAAGGAATCAATTACTTGAAGAATGAATCATTTTCCATTAATCCAATTCACTTAACTTCTCAGAAACTGAGTCTTCCTTTGAGAAAAGATGAATATTATACATGGTGAATGTCATACTAGGAAATTATTTAGAGAATTCTACCCCATGGAAACATGTCCAAGGGCCAGCACTTCAGAGAAAGACCAGGCTATTTTTCTGAATTCTTGTTAAGTGAGACAGGAAACCATGATAATGGAAGCTCCTGAAGGGAGTTAGAAGCAAGGAAGACTGCGGGGTGCTCATTGACGGTGAAATTAAAATGATCAGACCTGAGTTTCCTGTGATATCATGCTGCTTGGACATCAGCTTGCACCTTAAGACTCGGTACATGTGTGAGCTGAAAGCATTGAAAGGACGGTTTTCTGTAGAAAGGCTAGATCTAAATCAATGAAATTTAATCTCTTTTGGTGGTGGATTTCATGTCTTAAAAATCTCTTGCAGTGCTTGCTTCTGCAGCACATGTGCTAAAATTGGAATAGAGAAGATTAGTATGGCACCTGTAAAAGGATAACATGAAAATTTTTGAAGTGGATCTTGAGAGTATCTTTCTATAGGACCAGTATTTCCTTCACCAGCTCCAGCAGCTCCTAGATGGGGTACATGCTAGGGTGGGTCAACCCAAGGCCCAGCTATGGGCCTGGATAGTAGCCAAGCTGGTGAGTCTAGGCCCCTGGGGCCCCCCACCTCGGGCGAGGGGGTAGAGTCAGCTCTTCTGAATGTATGCCCTCAGTTTCTGTTCACCCTGGCCTCTGGTGAGGGGTGGGGGCCATCTCTCCAGTGTGCAGGCACCAGCTCTCTTGCTGTAGTATCCAGTGGGAGGCAAGACTGGTGGCAGCCACAGGATATGCCCCAGAGGATTTCCAGTAAGGATCCAGTGATGATGGTGTACCAGAAACTAGAGGCATTGACCCGGACCAGTGACTAATTGCAATAAAGATTTGCCAGTGAAACTGATGGGACAAAGGGGTATACTATATGGCAGACTGAAGCCTCCATGGCCACCAGGATCAATGAAGAGGTGTTAGAGAAGCAGGAAAGAAGAAGCAAAGAGATTTTTTTGTTAAAGTGGTTTTCATTTTTGTTTTTCCTTTTGCTTTTGTTTGCTTGCTTGCTTACTTTGATTTGTTTCCTTATGTGGGGGGCATAGCAGGGATGAGGGGAGGATATGGGGGAACTGGGAGGTGAACAGAATTGGGGTGCATGATGTGAAACTCCCAAAGAGTCAATAAAGAAGCTAAAAAAATTTTACACTTAAAAAAATTTGTGAAGTATTCCAGTTCCATATTTTTTGGCCACCAGAAGTCCAGCCTCCGACTNAAGCACAGACCAGAGAAGAAACAGAAAACAAGGAACAAAATGCCCATCCAACAAAGACAAACCCCAGAAATTGGCATTAAGACCTATAATCAATCACTCCAAACCCAGATGCCTAGGCACCAGCATAAGAACACAATCACCATAAGAACACAATCAACAAGAACATATAACACACAGGAAAAAATAATGAAAGCTGCAAGGGAAAAAGAGCAAGTAACAAATAAATGTAGTTACAATTACACCTGACTTCTCAATGGAGACTCTAAAAGTCAGAGGGCCTCGACAGATGTGCTGCAGACTCTAAGAGACCACAGATGCCCAGACTACTATACCCTGCAAAACTTTCAATCAACATGGAGAAAGCAATATGGTGATATATTGTGTACCGTAATAAACTTGCATGAGGATCAGAGGACAGAGCCAGCCACTAGATTAGACACAGAGGTCAGACAGTGGTAGCACACACCGTTAATCCTATCACTCGGGAGGCAGATAACTATCTGGATCTCTGAGTTCAAGGCCACACTGGAAACAGAGTCAGGCAGTGGTGGCACACACCTTTAATCCCAGTACTGGGAAGCACACACACTCAGGAAGTGATGTCTGGGCAGAGAAAGGTATATAAGGCATGAAGAAATAGGAACTCTCTTTAGACTGAGAATTTCATAGAGGTAAAAACTAGTGGCTGCCTGTTCTGCTTCTCTGATCTTTCAGCTTTCACCCTGATATCTGGCTCTGAGTTTTTTATTAAAAGACCAACTAAGGTTTGAACAACAAAACAAGATATTCCATGGTAAAGTCAGATTTAAACAATATCTATCCACAAAGCCAGCCCTACAGTGTTGTACAAATCCTAATTGATCTTAATAATAAACACTGGGAGTCAGATATCAGGGTAAACGCTGAAAGATCAGAGGAGCAGAGCAGCCAACCACTAGAGTTCTTACCTGTACTGAATCCTTAGCCTGAAAGGAGGCTGAGCTTTTGTCTCCTGCCATCTTATATTCCTTTCTCCACCCAACTCTATCACTTCCTGTCTCCACCTCCCTAGTGCTGGGATTAAAGGTGTATGCCACCACTGCCTGGCGTCTATGGCTAACTAGTGGCTTAGCTCTGNACTCTAATCATCAGGCAAGCTTTATTTGTTAGGTCACAAGCAGGTATCAACACACTATAGAAGGTGATAGAAGGAAAACTCCAACCCAGGGAAGTTAACTACACCCACATAAACCCAAGCAATAGGTAATCTCATGCCAACAAATTCAAAAGAAGGGAATTACACACACGCATACACACACACACATACACACACACACACACACACACACACAGGGAGACAGATAGACACACACACACACACAATACCACTACTGCCAACTACAACAAAATGACAGGAATTAAAAGTCACCGGTCATTGATATATCAATGGACTCAATTCCTCAATAGGAACACTAACAGAATAGATGCGAAAAGAGGATCCATCCTTCAGTTGCATACAAGAATCATATCTCAACATCAAAGATAAATATTACCTCAGAGGAAGGGTTAGAAAAAGATTTTCCAAGCAAATAGCCCCTAGAAGCAAGTTGATATAGCCATTCTAATATCTAACAAAATAGACTTCAAACCAAAATTAATCAAAAGAGATGAAGAAGGGCACTTCATATTCATCAAAGGAAAAATCCACCAAGATGACATTTCAATTCAAAACATCTATTCCCCATATGCAAGAGCACTCACATTTTTAAAAAAACCATTACTGGAGCTTATATCATACACTGACCCTCACATATTGATAGTGGGAGACTTCAATACCCTGCTTCCAACCACAGATAGGTCATCCAGACCAAAACTAAACAGAGAAATATTTGAGCTTAAAGATGCTATAAACCAAAAAGACTTAGCAGATATCTACAGAACAATTCACCCAAACACAAAAGAATATACCTTCTTCTCCCCACCTCAAGGAGAGTTCCTTAAAATTGACCACAAAGCAAGTCTCAGCAGATACAATCAGACCTGTATCCTATCAGACCACCATGGATCAAAGCTTAATTTCAAGAACAGAAACAACAGAAAGCTTACAAATTCATGGAAACTGAAAAACTCTCTACTGAATGAAAACTGGGTCAAGATAGAAATAAATAAAGAAATTAAAGACTTCCTAGAATTGAATTAACATGAATGCACAACATACTCAAACTTAAGGGACACAATGAAAGTGGTGCTAAGAGGGAAGTTCATAGCACTAAATGCCTACACAAAGAATTTGGAGAAATCTCGTTAGCAACTTAACAGCACACCTGAAGCTCTAGAACAAAAAGAAGCAAGCTCACCTAAGAGGAGGAGATGGCAGGAAATAATAAAACTGAGAGCTGAAATCAATAAAGTAAAAACAAAGAAAAAATACAAAGAATCAATAGAACAAAGAGTTGATTCTTTGAAAAAAATCAAGAAGATAGACAAATACTTGTCCAAACTAACTAAAAGACAGAAGGGGATACCGATTAAAAAAAATCAGAAATGAAGAGGAGGTATAATAATAGAGACCAAGGAAATCCAATCATTAGATCATCCTTTAAAAACCTATACTCCACACTGGAAAATCTAAAGGAAATGGACAATTTTTTTCAATAGATACCACTTCCCAAAGTTAAATCGGGATTAATTAAACAACTTAAATAGACTTATAATCCATAAGGAAATAAAATCATTCACTAAAATTTTCCCAACTGAAAAAGCCCAGGGACAGATGGTTTTAGTGCAGAATTCAACCAAACTTTCAAATAAGAGTTGATGCTAATACTCCTCAAATTATTTTACAAAATAGAAACAGAAGAAACATTGCCAAATCATTTTATGAGGCTACCATCACCCTGATACCCAAAACCACACAAAGATTCAACAAAGAAAGAGAATTACACAACAACATCCCTCATGAACATTTATGCAAAAATACTCAACAAAGCACTTGCAAATTGTATCCAAGAACATATCAAAATGATCATCCACCATTACCAAACAGGCTTCATCCCAGAGATGCAGGGATGGTTCAACATATTAAAATTTGTTAATGTAATTCACCATATAAGCAAATTGAAAGAAAAAAAAGACACATGATCATCTCTTTAGAGCCCCAAAAGCCTTTGACAAAATCCAACACNCCTTCTTGGTAAAAGTATTGGAGAGATTAGGGTTATAAAGCACAAAACTAAACATAATAAAGGCAATTTATAGCAAGCTCATAGCCAACATCAAATTAAATGGAGAGAAGCTCAAAGCAAGTCCACTAAAACCAGAAACAAAACAATGGTGTCCACTCTCTCCATATCTATTCAATACAGTACTTGAAGTTCTAGCTAAAGAAATAAGACAATTGAAGAAGAACAAGGGAGATACAAACTGGGAAGGAAGAATTCAAAAGTATCATTATTTGCAGATGGTATCATAATATAAATAAACCACCCCCAAAATTCTACTAGGGAACTCCTACAGCTGATAAACATCTTCTGGAAAGTGATTAGATACAATATAAACTAAAATAAATAAATAAATAAATAAACAAACAAACAAACAAACAAACAAACAAAAACAAACAATCCAAACCCAGTAGTTCTCCTATATACAAAGGGCAAATGGAGTGAGAAAGAAATCGGGAAAACACCACCCTTCACAATAGCCATAAATAACATAAAATATCTTGGGGTAACCCTAATCAAGCAAGCTAAAGACTTGTATGAAAAAAACTTTAAGTCTTTGAAGAAAAAAATTGAAGAAGATATAAGAAGATGGAACATTCTCCCATGCTCATGGATTAGTGGGATAAACATAGTAAAAATGGCCATCCTAACTAAAGCAATCTACAGATTAAATGCAATCCCCATCAAAATCCCAACAAAATTCTTTACACCATTGAATTGAAAGTACAATACTCAATTTCATGTGGAAAAACAACAACAACAACAAAAAAACCCAGGATAGCTAAAACAATTTTGAACAATAAAAGAACTTCTGAAGGTTATCACCAACCCTGATTTCAAGTTGTATTAAAGAGCTATAGTAATAAAAACCACATGGTACTGGCATAAAAAAGACAGGTTGATCAATGGAACAATTAGAAGACCCAGACATAAAAATCTATACACCAATGGACACTTGATTTTTTTTTTTTATAAAGCAGCCAGAAATACACATTGGAAAAAGAAAGAATCTTCAACAAATGGTGCTGATCCAACTGGATGTCTGCAAATAGAAGAATGCAAACAGATCCATATTTATCACCCTGCACAAAACTCAAGTCCAAGTGGATGAAAGACCTTAACATAAAACCAGACACACTGAACCTGATAGAAGAGAAAGTGGGGAACAGCTTTGAATGCATTGGCACAAGAGACAACTTTCTGAAAAGAACACCAATAGAACAGTCGTCAAGATCTACAACTAATAAATGTGACCTCATGAAAATGAAAAGCTTCTGTAAGGCAAAAGACAGCAACATTGGGACAGAGGGCTAATTTCCACAATACATAAAGAACTCAAGAAACTAGACATCAACAAACCAAATAATCAAATAAAAAATGGGGTACAGATCTAAACAGAGAATTCTCAATAGGGGAATCTCAAATGGCTTCAAAACACTTAAAGAAATGTTCCACATCATCAGTCACCAGGGAAATGCAAATCAAAACCTCTCTGAAATTTCATTTATACTTGTCAGAATGGCTAAGATCAAAAATACAAATGATAGCTTATGCTGGAGAGGATGTGAAACAAGAGGAACACTACTCCATTACTGGTGGAGTACAAACTTGTACAACCTGTATGGAAATCAATATGGCAGTTCCTCAGAAAATTCAGAATCAATCTTCCTCAAGACCCACTTATATGGCTCTTGGGCATATACCCAAAGGATGCTCTAGTACGATATATCTACGTGAGACTATCAAAGGGGTAACAGAATTTATTAAGATATAAATTGAGGGAATACACTCACAATTACAGAACGGACTAGACAGCAGCAGTCATCCTCTGATCTGACTAGAAGCGAACCCACCTCGCAGCCAGGAGCCCTAACAAGAGAGCGTGCCCCTCCTGCAGCTCCTTTTTCAGGAGTCACATACCCTGGCTGCAAACATCGCCTCCTTTGGGCTGTATAGCCCTGGGTCATGGGCAGAGCAAATACCACTACAATGCTCCATCCTACCACAGGGACACTTGCTCAACTATGTTCATGGCAGCTTGATTCATAACAGCCAGAAACTGGAAACAACCTAGATGTTCCTCAACTGAAGATTGGATAACAAAAATGTGGTAGAAAAAAATGACATGAAATTTGCAGGCAAATGGATGAAACCAGAAAAAAATCATCCTGAGTGAGGCAACCCACACTCATAAATGCAAACATGATATGTACTCACTTACAAGTGGATATTATCTGTTAAGTAAAGGATAATCACACTACAATCCACAGACCCAGAGAGAGTAAGTAACAAGGAGGGCTCTGGGGCATGCATTGACTTCCCTGTGAAGGGGAAATAGAATAGATTTTGTGGGTGGACTGGGAGCAGGTGGGGGTGGGGACAGGAGGGATCAAGTAGGGGATGGAGGAACAAAGGCAGAGAGTACAGGGAGATACAACTGGAATTTGAGTGCATTAGTTGGGTAATGTGGAGACCTAATGCAGTGAAAATTTCCTGGACCTAGGAGGGCAAGGCTGCCAGTGGTGGGACTGGGACACCAACCCAGGCATAAAACCTTAGACCCACAACCTATTCTGCCTGCAAGGTATACTAGGGCAATGTGGCTCAGAGCTTATGGGAGTGGCCAATCAATGACTGGTCTAATTTGAGGTCCACACCAGGAGAGGAAGCCATGGCTGACAATGCCTGGATAGCCAGGAACTGGACAACCAGAAGCTAGATGGTCCAGAGACCCAAACAAGACTGGTTAAAAAAAAAAAGAAAAGAAAAAAAAGTTAATGAAATAATTCCTAACGATACTGTTATAGATAGGTGCCTAACCCAAAAGCCATCAGAGAGACTTCCTCCAGCAGTGGATGGGAGCCAATGCAGAGACCCACAGCCAAACATTAGGCTGAGTTTGGGGAAATCTACAGAAGAGGGGGAGAAAGGATTGTAGGAGTCAGAGGGGTAACATAACCCCTACTCACCCCGACACAGGCTGGAAAACCCCATCTGCCCTCCTTCCCCCAGCCCTGCCTGCACTGAGAAAACTCTGAACAAAGGAATGGAACCAAAAGCCCAGTTCCACATTTCTGACAGCCAACACAAACCACCTTTCTGACATGACCACCTCACCCAAATACATGCTCAGGGGCTTAGCTTTTGATCATACTTGGGAACAGTCCCAGCATGTCATCACTCCTCACCTACGGTCTATAAATCCTCCCTGCCTTAGCCCAGACACACTACTTCTCTGGTCCTGTTCTTTGGGACCTGTGAACTCACTTGGCTTCAACAAACTTGCATTTATCTGCTTTTAATCTGGTCTGATCTGGCCTTTTGCACAGGCCATTTCAGAAACCAGGAGAACATGGCCCACAGAATTAAATAAGCAGGGCCTGTAGGGGCTCACAGAGATGGAAGCAGAAAGCATGGGAGCCTGCGTGGGTCTACACTAGCCCCTCTGTATACAAGCTGTAGTTGTTTAGCTTGGGATTTTTGTGGGACTCCTAACAGTGTGAGTGGAGGTGTCTTTGACTCTTTTGTCTGTCCTTGGGATCCTGTTCCTCCTACTGGGTTCCCTGGCCCTTCCCAGACATGAGGTTTTGTGTCTAGTCTTAGTGTAGCTTTTTATGCCATGTTCAATTGATATCCCTGGAAGACCTGCTCTTTTCTGAAGGGAAACAGAAAAGCAGTGCATCTGGGTGAAAGGGGAGGTGTGTGTAGGGGACTGGGAGGAGTGGCAGAGGTGGGGTGGAGAGACTGTGGTTGGGAAAAAAATCTCTTGCAAATGAAAATATATATAAACACACATTTACTGTGAACATACAAACCTAACATAAATTTAGTGTATCCTAATTTTTCCCATTTCTTTCCCAAATGCCTGAGACCCAGCTTAATTTATCTATTACCACATGGGAAACGTTACAATACAATTACACAAAAGTTATAACTGTCTGATACCAGAGTCTCTAAAATGTCAGCTGGAATGGAATTTTGTCAGTAATCTAATTTAAACCACTTTGGACATTTAAGTATTTAAAATATGGCTTTCTTAAGAACATTATCCACATTATTTAAAAGATTAAGCCTATATTTACTTTAAAAGATATAATTTCTCCTAAGACAAATGCTAATATTAGGAAGCAATTACAATTAGGGACAATTAAGTATTCAGAGCAAACGAAACACCTACTTGTGGGGAATTGGTGGCAGAAATGAGGATGAGACGAGGGCAAGCTCAGATGGAGTTATTTGATCTGCCTCTTTCTATTTTCAAGGTAATGAGAAAATATTTTAATGACAAAAAGTTATAGAATTTAGCTATGAAATGTGCATATGGGTAGCAGTATTATTTTAACTCTAATAATATAATTAAGTTTGACCCAGCTCTATTTCAATGAAGGAAAAGTTATGTTTTCTTTTAATAACAGTAGATGCTGAATTCTCTATCTCTGATGGAACAATCTAGAGTATTAAGAAGACATACCAATTTGCATGGGGATAATCAAAATAATTACAGATCTTTATATAGCTCACTACTCACCTATACTTTACCCACAGTTATATGTAGCAATGAATCTCTTAGGAACCGTACTGCACACAGCTATGTATAGAATTAGAAGACTAGTCTTCAATTCTTTGTAATACTTTCATTCCAATAATATACTGGTTGCAGATGCAGAGTTTTAAATCCTGGTAATTCTTGTAGTAAAGTAACTGATAGTAGACCTAAGTTGCTTTCACAGGAGATAACACAGATATCACAATCACATTAACAACTTAAAATATGTATGATGTATTTCATATCAATTTTATAATGACAAAAGTCATGCTGTGACACACACATGCACGTGCATATGCACACATACACAAACGTATATGGGCTTATTGAATCTTCTTAGGCAGAATAATCAAAGAAGGCAGTAACATGGCTTGGTGCAAAATGATTGAAGCCTCAGAAATGGGGAAACCAAATTCAGGGCATACTCTGAGGCCAAAGACACAGGAGCCACCTAAGGGCATTTGGTACAAATTATAGACTCCAAGAATCCAAAGAAACTGGAATCTGGAAGGAAAATTTGACCCTTCTGCATTGTCATCCCATTGGGAACTTCAGCCAACTTAGTAGCATCCACCAACATCCAGGATAATCTCTGGAATCATAGATACACCTGGAACCAATGGTTTACCAATTCTCCCAGAATCCTTCAGTCCAGTCAAACATCAGCCATTGTCCATTTTAAATTTTTGTTTTATTGTGATTGAATGCTAAGAAACTACAGTATAGTTTTGACACCAGATATTTATTATCAAATGCATGTTTTGTGGCTATCATCTTTCATTTTTATTTTTATATTTTTTGGTTCAATAAAGTGAATGATATGTTTTAATGCTTTGTCATAATATGCTGCATGCACTCTCAAGGTAAATGAGCCTGTTTTAACTGGGTTACTGCTTTACTATACTATTCCAAAGTTTGTCATTTCTCTTATGCCACATCTTATCAATCCTGTGTTTTCTACTTCTAGGACAATGCTCTGGGATTAAGTCAAGTATCAAGAGATTTATATGCTAGGACATACTATTGTAAGTTTTCCTTACATTCTCACAGTAAAACACTTAAATTCTTATATGTTATCAAAAATATTTTTGTATCCAGGACTTACGTTATTCTTTAAGAGTTGGTAAAGTACACTAATGACATTTTAAAAACATGCAACTTTATTCACTGATAACCTCATTCTGATCATGCACTATATTCCCACACCTGTGAAGTGACTACTAAAATCAAATTTTCTATTGCTTTCTCTGTTAATTTAGGCATCATATTGCTTCATTTTGATTTTTGTGAAATTATAATGTATTTAAATTCTGAGTAGAAACATCTTTTCTTCTTTAATGTTCCCTCCACATTTNATTGTCTAATGTGTTATTTTTAATTTCAGTACAAATCTTAAATTTATTTGATGACATTCCCATTTTATTTTTGATATGAGTTGTGCTATAGCTAAGATATAATTTAAAGAGTTCCCATATTTCCAATGTTGCACTCTTTCCATGCACAAAGGTGTGTATATCTCTCAAATCATTTAAGTACAGGAAAATAAGATTCAGTAAAGTCACTTCTTCTAAAGCAGGTCACCGTATTTGTTGTGTCCTTGTTATATTTAATAAGATTTTTATTAGAAAATTTCTAGCTTTCAAAATTCCTATATTTTAATTGGTATCTTAATAATATAATTTCATCATAACAATTTTTTATGAAAATATATTGTTTAAGAATTTTATTATTCTTTCCCAGCTGTTATGCCTGGCTGTTACTATTTGTATTTTTTTGTTTCTTTATTGATTAACATTTTTAGCACTCCCAGACATATATCAAGTAGATTTGCTTCACATAACTTCTTTTTGGCCTTACTAAAAGTATTTGCATAATTCTGTCTGATGGTACCAGACAGAAACTTAAAACATTTCAAAATATATTCTTTCAGTGTAATCTTATTAAGAGGTTTTATGTGATTATTGGATTTATTAAATATCTCTCATGAAAAAATATAAACATGTATTTTTCACTTCTCATCTGTCAATGTAATAGAATGGAAATTCCTATATCACATCTTGACTTGAGGTAGTCCTAGACAAATATAACATTTCCCCCATCGTATTTGCTTTTTAAACATAGTGCTTGCTACCATTTGACGTACTTTAAATTTTAGCTAGGTCACTTAATCATTGGCTTCCTAGGACAATCAGAGTAGAAGTCCCATAAAGGTAAGGTAGTTTTATCTTGTTTTATGTTACATTAGTGTAAATGTAGCCCATGACCATGGTTTAGGAGCCATGGACCCTGGAGGAGAACATCCTAGTGCCACTTACCTAAACAGGTATAATTTCTAACTGTATTTTAAATACTTACCTTTATACCCTAAGATATGAATAGATTTCACCTCTCCTCAAAGAAGGTAGTTCTTGCAGTAGGCAGAGGCCTATCACTGAAAGCCTCAACTGGCCAAAATGCAGAGGAAAACTGATAGTGCATGTACAAAAGGCAGGAGTAAAAACCAGAGGACCAGGAGATCTTCTGCAAGTTAATGTTCTTTATGTTTGATAGGAAAGCATGTGTGTGTGTGTGTGTGTGTGTGTGTGTGTGTGTGTGTGTGTGTGTATGTACAGCATTTTATATATATATGTGGGAAGAAATAAGATCTTAAATATTAAACCATCCATGCATTTATATATATATATATATAAGAAATCCTGTTTGACCATTAAAGTTAATATGTTTGCTTGACACATTTATGTTATTAATTAAAATCTTAACATCTATTATGTCTGTCTGTCACCCATAACAGCTGAATTACAGTATGGTATCCTGGAGAACCTCTGGTGAATCTTGGTAATACAAACTGGAGAAAGGAGCACAAGCATGCTATGAAGTCCATGGTTCCAAAGTGTCAGACTAGGTTGTTAAGGAAACAGATTCTCTGGTCCCCATCTTCTTGGGAACTGGCTGAAGAATTCATACGTGTTTCATTGTTTCAGAAATGCTATTCAATCTAGCTTTAAAAAAAATCCGCCTTAAACACTATTTGGTTAACTTTGGTAAGGTCCAGGATTGTTAAAACAATTTGCTTCCAAAAGGTCTTCATTCTCTTCAAAATGCAACTAAAACTTAGCCTTCTAATATTAGCCTTGTAACAAGGTTTCAATTTAGCCTTTCTCTGCTTGTGCTTCTCCACCTCTAACCTTTGTTACTCAAGTGAGAACGTTTAACTGGTATTACTGACATCATCGGAAAGCTTATTAAAGCAATGATTTCAGGCACCATTCTACATCTGGTAAATCAGAAATCTCCATTTTATACAAGAGCTCCAGGAGATGATATGCACATTACAAATGGAGAAGCAAGAATCCTGAGGACAGCTCATGTGACATCTACTCACTTTTCATTTACCTGCCAGTTGTATCCCTTACTAAGTATCTGAATATTTATGCCATTATGAATTGCATTTTTACATTATATTTTAGTTGGTTATATAATGTAAGAAATTATTGATTTTAAATTATTTTAACATAGTGAGATAGTTCATTTATCTCATAGAATTTACTTGAATTACAACTATTCTTTCTGTATAATAATATAATTTATACACAAAGAAATTATTCTGTCTTCTCTTCTAAATTGTTTTCTGTATGTATGTGTGTGTGTGTGTGTGTGTGTGTGTTGTCTTTACTTATCACTTTGAGATAGTTAATACAGCAAACTTCTGAAGTCTAATTCTATTTAGATGCTCTTGAAGAAATGATTTCTGTCTGAACTTTGAATGTTCACCACAAAGATAATGCTCAACAAACATCAATTGATTAAATGAATTCTCTCTCTCTTGTTGCAGAATATTCATTTACCCTGTGTAAAGATGTGTCACTCTGATTGGTTTAATAAAGAGCTAATGGCAAATTGCTAGGCAAGAAGAGGTTAGGCAGGACTTCCAGGGGCAGAGAGGTCTCCGAGAAGAAGAAAGGTGGAGGCGCCAACCAGACGCAGAGGAAGCAGTAGATGCAGGAGAAAGGTGAAAGCCACAAGTCACATGGAAATGCATAGATTAATAGAAATGAGTTAAGTTATAAGAGCTAGTGTGACAATCCTAAGCTATAGACAGAGCTTTCATAATTAATAGTAAGTCAGTGTGTCATTACTTGGTAGCTGGTGGTACCGACAAAGCCTGCTACACATGAGATCCAATGTGGAGGCTTAAATATCCAAACTTAGGGCCTGAGAAAGCTAAAAAATTTCTCGACAATGAGCTAGACGTAACTTTCTAGTCTTGTAGTCTCTCAGGCAGGCTGGTACTTGGTGGCATACAGACACACAGCTGCCAGCCAAAATGAACCATATGGCATCTGACATAGCAGTTTAAGATTTGTTTCATGTGGTCAGAAAATGCTGCACATGCTCAGTAAAGACAGATCCAGGTGGATAGAAACCTCTAGGTTACAATGTGCTTAAAAATATGCACAGACTTAAAAAACAAAAGAAAATGTGTATAGACAGTCATAGAAAAAATAGTTTATAAATAATCAGATAAAGTCTTTAAACAGAGAATTAAATAATATAAAAAAAGATGAGCCACACAAAGATGGAAAATACAGAGAGTCTGAATCCTATATAGTGTCTTGTTGACTTTGAATTTTTTTCTATTTTTTTATTAATTTTTTTTAGTTTATTTATTTATTTTTACATTAAAAAGATCTTCCACTCCTTTTACATACCAACCTCAGATCCTCCTCTCCTCCCTCCTCCCGCTCCAGCAGTTTCCCCTCTCCTTCCTCCTCCCACCCTACCAGCT
>LZPO01098558.1:0-21492 GCA_001675575.1 Neotoma lepida | reverse complement strand
TTTGTTTCAACAAAAACATCAAAGTCTTCCCAGTCGCTGATGTTAGATTGCTAATAGAGAAAGTAATCAGCTTAATTACAAATTAATCAAATTACCATGGCATTGTTTTGACTGCTCCAGAACTCTCATTTGGACCAGCATAAGCATCTGGTACTTAAGCAATTAGTGTAGAAGTTTTGTCACAGGCCTGGGAATGAAGAACACAAGAGAAGAATGCAGTCTGTCTACTGCTTCTTTCTCACAGGATTGGGGATCCAGGATTTTGAGAAGTTCCCTTCTGTAGGAGCAAAGGTCAGGGAGCAGTAGTGGGAGGAGACACAGAACAGACTCGGAAGCTGTACTTTGAGAAGACTCCTGAGAACACACTTCTACAAGAGTCAAGGCATTGGCAGCCTGTGGCTTGCTGTAAGGAAACCAGAAGTAGCAGAGAGCTGTGACTTCATCAGCGGGTTGGACCTTGGCTGGAAAAAGCTATTCCAATAGTGTTTGAGCTTCTTGGCACCAGAGTGGAACTCATGTCCATTAACATGAGAGATGCCAGTATATACTGAGAAAGTCAGGAGAGCAGTAGCATAGTGAGCCAAATGCCTGGGTAGGGTAAGGAGAGTAAGAGTGCCCAAGCTGAGATGCAGTCAGATGGTTAGAAGACCACTGAAGAAACATCTGAATCACAAAGTACTTTTTGAGTAGTGTGTGCCCAGACCACTTTGCTGGCAAGTACTCTACAATGATGGTCTTCTTCTTCTATGGAGATGAAAATATTCTTCAAAAAGCAGAAAGGGCCAAGTGCTTATCTGTGCCCAGGTTTCCAAACTCTCAGTGATGTTACCACATGGAATCATGGTGACTTTCCCTACTGCAGGCTCCTGCACTAACTCGTGGAGCTGGAGGTTTCCCCAAAGTCGATGCCTCACATGAAGTCCAGTTGCTGGTGAGAAACAGAACTAGATGGTGGGAAATGTGCTGGGAGATTTGAGCACACGAATATGTCCAATGTCTGTACAATACTTTCTGTGCCTTCCAAATACTGAGAAATGGACTGACATCTGTCCTTTTCTGCTGGAAGTTGGCATCTGGATGCTCTCCTATCTGGACGTTTTCCAGCCAACATCTTTGGGCATTTGGCAGCCAAGATTCTCAAGAACCCTTAACAGAGACGGACAAGATCTGGGATGGTTTCTGGTTCTGGATGGCACATACTTACCCCTCATATCAGCAGTGTCTTTCCCCAGAAGATCACTGAGCTACAGGACTTTCTAGCCCCACAGATGGGACAGAAGGGATGAAACACTAAGTCCAATAGCACCTGAAGACAGAATGAACCAGAATAAAATTGCATGGAGTCAGAAAGCAAAACTGTCACTTGAACAAAATGCACCACACGTGGAGCAGAAACAATAAGCATACCCTGAATACAGCCACCACCTAACACAGGGAATAGAAACAGGATCAGGGCCTCCTAACAAAATAGCCTCAATGCAGAAGTTCCACCCATCATACAAGACTTGGGAGAAAAATCATTGTGAACTCAATGACAGCTGGGTTACTAACAAATCAATTAGGGATTGGCTATCTAAAATTACTTTTAAACCAACTACCATAAAATGGTGTCAAAATTAAGGGTATCCTGTTGCAAATATTGAAATCTTTAAACAGATAAAAGCATAAAAATATAAAGAAAAAATATTCAAAAGCTTGTAGCAAACACAAATATAGCAAACTGAGTTGTCCTTTTTAATCCATTTCCAGACCAGCTGTCATGATGCTGGCTGTGCTTTAACGGATCAGAATTATGATCCAGCTGGCAGGTCAGGGCTGGAGTAGCTCCTGGCACAAATACGAAATACAATTGTTCTTAGAGGTTGGTAGCTATAGTCAGTATTTCACTCCTCTTCCTTCTTTTCCATTTTTGTCTCAGTAGTTGAATACTGCAAGTGCTTTACATCGTTCAAGCTTCCTTACACCTTCCCTGAGGCCACTTGTGGTGAGTGGAAGTAGAAACAGTGGCTAATGACCCAGATTGCCTTTATAGTCAAGCAAAATCACCCTACATGTAATAACCCTAAGCCTCTAACTTAGTTTACAGTAGGTAAACTCACAAGACATCTTGAGTTCACATCTGTTAGGTAGTTAGAAGTTAAAAATGGTAGGAATAGTAAGCAGTTAGAAATGGTAGGGACATATACAAGAATGGAACAAGATCTCAAAGCATTAGCAATGTCATCTGTCCCACAAGGATCTGGGGGATAACTCCACAAGAAGGTGATTGCAACTGGTCAAGGCTAAGGAGATGCCTGGTGAAGGAGAGGAGGTTGCTGGGGGGTAATATGTTGTGATGATCAATGGCTACAGTGATAGAAACAAGAAAACTAGCTTGCAGAATCCAGAGATAATTTGTATACCCTACCCCATCCCAAATAACCACAAGAGAAGCTGGAACTAAAATGATGCGTTAAGACAGAGGNCATCACATCCAAATGCCAATATTTGAAACAAAAAAGGAAATAGTTGCTTTTATTTTACACATGACACTTTTNAAAAAAATTCATCTTCTCAAACAGCCCAACGCCGTACTTTTAAACATTAATTTCAGCTGTCTTGTTTGCTTAAGTTCTACATGAGGAAGCTCCTTATTGTTCTCTCTCCACAGGACCCGCTCTCTGATACACCATGCTGCCTCTTATCCTGCCTTGTTTATTTGACCTAGCAAGGTCAGATAAAGTCCCCTGGGTTTCATCTAGAGATGACTCGGTGAAAGGCAGAGTAACCGTTTACCTTGAAAGTTTGGTTTCTTAGTTGTCTTTCCTGTTATCTTCATTTTCCCACTATGCTGTCTATTGGTAGCTAAGGAATACCANACTTGCTTCACCTAGATTTTTCCAGGCTCAAGGGAAACTTGCATTTTAGTGNAATTTCAAAACTCCCAAGGAGATTCAGTTTTGATGCCTATAAACAGTTACTTGTGAAATTTGTAGTGTAAAGTATTACAGATGTAGATTTTTATTCAATGGTTTCTCTGTGATGACTTCCCTATAATAGACATTCAGTAAAATGTTTTAATGGATGAGCCGTGTAGCCCTACATACACAGGTACACTAACATTGTTTAAAAGGACTTTAAATCATGCTTGGTTTTCTATAAATTGAGTTACTAGGCATTTAACCCAGAGTCTTACGTGCTTCGCAAGTGCTCTACCACTAAGCCACAGCCCCAGTCCTGAACCTACTTCTAAATACCATCTTCAGCTTGAATGATTGGGACTATGAAAGAGAGATAGCTTTGTGAATGTATAGAACTAATTCCAAACACTGGCTCTGCTTATACTGGAAACTTAGTCCTGATCTTAAGGGGATTTGTTTTGTTCTTTTAAAAATAAGATATAAAATTTACAAAGACATTCAACAAGATGACTTTGCCCTCTTCTTCAGACATAGATATTGAAGCTATTGGAGAAATTTTGAATTGGTTTATTCTCATGTATATTTATGTATTCACATAAAATATTATCCAAGTAGCAGAGAGACATTAAAAGTCATGGATAAGTAGAAACAAATTAGTAACAAAAAGTAAGTCAGACAGACAAAACTGTTAGTCCTAAAACATCAGCATTGTTCTTTTGCTGATTGTGGTATTTCTAGTTCTACTGCAGTGTAGTCAGAAAAGACTATGTTTCTTGGAATATAGTAAAGTTTTCTCTTGGGTTTATTATATCATTTTTCTTATTGTCTCATGAATGCTACATTGTGCTACCAGGAAAATAATGTCCCTCAGGAAGTGCATTAAATTTATTGTGAAATTTTAAATAATAATGTTGGGAAGTGGTGATAGCAGACTTCTTCTAGAGCCGTTGCCAGGAAGAACGGTGGAGAAGGCGGAGTTGCTAAATGTTCCTCTGTCTGCTCTCTTGGTTTCCATCAGTTCCTTCATCCTGATGGAGTCTGTTGGGATGTGATGCTTGGCCAACAGGTTGCTCTAGATGACTCACCTACTCTTTCTCCTAATGAGACATGAAAGAGGTCAGAAGCTCCTCTAGTCTATCTGCCACAGTGGTGCAAACCCCATTTAACTACAAGCTGTCAGTCACCAGCTATTTGAATATTCCTGTTAGTATTCTCTCACATCAATTAACAAGCCCTGCCTCCTTCAAGTAGTAGCTCTCAGCTCCTATAAAGTAAAAACACACTATTCCTCCTCTCAGAAAACATGTGCAGTGTTATATGTGGAGGAAAAGCCCGCATTCTCTGTGGTTTTTCTACCATGTAGAGAATAGAAAGTTCAATTCTCACCAGGAAAATTTACCCCAAGGACATGTGCCAGTGTTTATGGGANTTTTTTCCAGTCCAATGTAGAGATACTATGAAGAGTTTTAAGTTATACAGAATGCCTGGCATTGGATGCAATATTAATCTTTCTGTTAAAGTAAGTCTCTCGGGATATTTCCATTTAAAATTCTTAGGAAATAGTTATTCTATTGTACACAAATTTTATTCCTGGGAAAGGAAAGTTGTTTAGTCAAAATACATACAGTTTATCAATTTGTTGGCACAGAATTCCTGCCACTTTTTTTCCAAATAGATGGGAAATTGTTCTGTGAAACAATCTGACTTGGTGGGGGTGCATGTGGGGTAACACCCAAAGGAATAGCTACCTGATGGTGGAATGCACATCATTGGCTTAGTATATGTATATGTCACTGACTGTTGTCACTCTTTTGATGATTCAAGGTGGAGCAAAGTAGCCAACCAGATGCTGGAGGGCAGGTTATGGCACCACACATATGAGTAACCTATGACAGCGAAGCTTACAGAAGTGGAGAAGCAAATGGTAGTTGTCAGGGACTATGGAAAGAGAAAGCATACAAAGTTCTTATCATCAGGATATGTGTAAGTCCTCTCATAGAGCTACTGCTCTCTGTCATAGCACCAGTAGCTAGCAATGTTGGATTGTGTACTTAAAAGTCTGCTAAAATGTTATATCTTGTGCTGAGCTCTTGACATAAAAATGCATACAAGGGTAATGGAACATTTGAAGGAGATGGATACATTAATGGTATAGGTTATGCTTATGATTTTATTGGTGTTTACTTATCTCCAAACATACTAACATATATGCCTTAAATATGGAAAGCTTTTTGCCTATTTTACATGTTTATGTTGATTGCATCTCAGCAAAGTAAAATAGAGGTAAGTGTCCGGGTCCCGCCAGGCCCCACAGTCCCACAGCTGCTTATAAAATAATTACTCAGAGGCTTATTAGAGTAGCTCTTACATTTAAACTCAGCCCATTTCTATTAACCTATATGTCACCATGTCTTCTGTGGCTTTACCTGCGTCCCATTACATGTTGCTCCTTTAGCAGCTGGCTGGCATCTCCTGACTCAGCTTTCCTCTTCCCAGAATTTTCCTTGTCGGCTTATCCCACCTATACTTCCTGCCTGNCTACTGGCCAATCAGCATTTTATTTATCAACCAGTCAGAGCAACACATATTCACAGCGTACAGAAAGACATCCTCCTCATCATTTCCCCCTTTTTTTATTTAAAAGGAAGGTTTTTAGCTTTAATATAGTAAAATTACATGAAACAAAACAGTTATCTAGCAAGAACTATAATTATAATATCTAGTCTATGTGTATTTTATAAAATTAAAGAAAATATTTTATCATCTATCTTATGTTTGTGACTTTAAAGTTTTATATCTAATTTATCTTTTATCATAATTCAGGAAAACTGTAACTATCTAGTCTCTAATTACATCAAAGACCTCAGAAGGATATAATATTACCTAAGTAAACAGGAAGAGCATTGTAAGCAACTTTCAAAAATCTAGAATGACAGAGATAGCTGGCTGCCTGGACAGTCATTCAAAGTTTCTCTGTAACGTTGGAGTTGGAGCATCCATTCTTTAGTCTACAGGGCTAGAGTCTCTCAGTCTTGCTTTTTTTGTATGTGTGTCCTGTAGAATGTCTTGCAGTCTCTTTTGCGAAGCAGGAACCTGAAGGACCATCTCATTTTGTAAAGTTTAGTGGTCACCTTCCTATGGGTCCTGCATGTCTATTCAATACAACATGTTTTAAAGCAGTCCAGGCAAGAACAGTTCTTGCCCTAATGACTATTTTTTTCCAAAAAGATAAACTCCATATAGAGTGTCTTCGACACCCATCTTTCTCTTTGAAGTAAATCAGTGCTGCCAGGATCAGATGTGTCTCACTGCTCAGAAAATCTCAAGTTTTTAAAATATTTTAAGGTCTTTGAAGTGTTTGAAGATTACCTATCTGAAATATATCTTTATATACCTAAAAAACAACTAATATGACTATAAGTTTGATTATCATAGAAGACTAATTATTAATCTGTATTTTTTAATTATCTATTATAATTTAAATGAGTTACATAAACATGATACCTTAAACGAGAGTAGAAATATATATACTATAACAAGATTAACTTTAAATTTGTAATAAAATAAAATCTATAGCAATGTAAAACATTTTAAAGAAGTTGTTACTCTTTATCCTATTATATCTATAGGTAAGGGATATGATTAGATATAAGTAGAGTAAATTTCTTTCTCTTTAGCAATAGGAAATTGGCACTGCCAGGAGCAGAAGCAGATTGAGTGACAAAGAAAAACAGAACAGATCCCTGACTTAGGGAATGATCATTCTGTTAGGCCCAGAAATATGCTTGGGACACGACATACAATCCTATAAGACGTAAGGAGATTGCAAGCTGCAAAGCCTATCAGAAGATGAGTTAGCAGCTTTGCCAGAAAAATAACCTCCTTGGCATGTGGGTCTCTTTCAAATACACCACAGTACATTAGGAATAAGTCAAGGAGACCAAAGTGTCTATATTGTCTATTGTGTACTCTAAAAGGCCTCATATAGTTAATGAATAACACAAGGACTCACAAAATAGTCCCCAAATGCTCCTTTGAAATGTCATCAAGGCATGCACATTTTCAAAATCCAAAAATAGAAGGTAATTTTTTACTGCTCAGTAGTAATAGATCATGAAATAGCTACACTAAAGCATCACATTTGTTTTCACAGCTCATATTCTGATGGCAGGGAATTCTAGGGAAAGTCATTGAGTCCAGAAGTCCATAGTCCATAGACTACAAAGCTAAGTAGTCTAGGGGATTATTGGGGCTAATCAGGAGTGTAAAATGGTTTGCAAATTAAATCTAAATGACAAAGTTGGAAACATGGATGTGCATATATAGGTAGTTTTAGACATGTTTATATAGAATTTATACTGATATTATAATCCTATAATGCATACTGTTTAAAACTCACTGCTTTCATAGAATATATGAGTAATCTTTTATAAATAAAAAAACAAGTCATGCTTAATTTTATTTGTGCAAGTAGTTACTATTGAACATTTAAGTTATCCTTAAAATGTCAACATTGTATATAATATTTAGCTCAATTATTCTTACATATTTGGGCATAGCTCTCACAATTTTCGTTGGTCAAATTACTAATAAGCAAAATGCTGGGTCAAAAGCTGAAGGTTTTTGAAGCCTTTTTCCAAAATCCCTTTTAGAATAGTTTTCTCTACAAATAATCTCATTAGTAATAGAAGAATGTGTACTTACAAAGTGTTCCTTATAAATATCTATAGACTTTGTATTTCTATATCTTATGCAAATTGGTAGTATTTCTCTGCCTATTAATTAAAATGTTTCTAGGATTATCTTAAGGTTTCTACTACTAAGATAAAACACTATGACCCAAAAGCAATTTAGAGAGGAAAGGGATTATTTTACCTTACAACTTGTAAGTCTCTTAAGGGAAGTCTGAGCAAGAATTCAAGACAGGAACATGGAGGCAGGAACTGAAACAGAGGCCATGGAGGAATGCTGCTTACTAGCTTGCTCCTCATGGCTTGCTCAGTCTCTTTTCTTGCCCGCAGGACAACTAGCCTGGGATGGCATCACCTGTGTGAGCTAGGCCAATCACACCAATCATTAATCAAGAAAATGCACCATGGGTTTGCCCCCTGGCCAATCTGGCAAGGGCATTTTCTCAACGTAGTTCCTTTTCCCCAAGTTTCTCTAACATGTGTCAAGTTGGCATACAGTTGGCCAGAACAATGATGGTGTATGTAGGAGCCAATGATCAACTTACTTAGGAAACCTCAGAAGCATCTATGGAAGGAGCCAGTTCATTTGAACCACATAGAAAACTAACAAACTTCAATTCATTTGAAGCATGTAGAAGACTATCAAAATTCTAAGATCTGAAGCTACTGACATCTGTTCCCCTTAAAGCAACTCTTTGGATAAATACAAAGCATTTACCTTTGTAAAGGTAAATTTTTATAAAATTTGTAAAATCTACTTTTACTAAGGTAGATTTACCTCTCTAAAGGCAAATCAGATGTGATTGTCCAAGTCGTGCAGATACCATGACTCATATCCCATTAACACATGTGACAAACTGAATATCAAACAAGAGAACTCACAGGATGAATTCTTGTGGCCAAAGTGTAAGTGCTGCTGTGGTGAAGCCAAGCCTCTGGATGCACCAAGAGCACCACAGACATCCCTAGTACCTCAGAGTGGGTTCCTTCTGTCTGCAGACTCACAGCAGCAGAGAAACCAGCCACTCTAAACATCAATAGACTTTAGCAATGTTCAGATTCGTCCTGAGAGAATAAATCATCAATTTCTGTCCTTTGGTATGATAGGAAGAAAAAAGAAAAAGAAAAAAACAGATAACCTAGTATGCTGTGTCTTTATTCCATTACACATAGTCAATGACTCAGAGAAGGGGATTTTTAACAGCAGCATCCATTGATAACTCTTTTTATGAGTGTGTGCATTCTCATAAAAATCCTGCAACAATTAAATTCTACATTATGTCCTGCTTCTTGTTTTGCTTCTCTACATGAAAATGCTGAGGGTGAGTTTGTCTGTCTGTCTACCATGGCTGTCAAATGATGGAGACCCAATGTCTACCACCTCCAAAACTCATATACTTAATTGCTACTATATTTTTTTAATGTTTCAAGTTTTTGTGAATCACAGGGACATTTGGGAACTAGAGACTTTTAAAATTCCTCTCTCAATTAAAATTCTCTTGTCTGCAACTTCCTATCATTTGTTGTTTTTTGTTGCTTTTGTTTTAAAGAAAAGGTATTATTTTTAGGTTTACAGAATAGGGGCTACAAGTGTCATGTAAATGTCTCAGTTAGATTTATGCTACTTTAAACACAGCGTTCATAAGATATATTTCATGCAGGGAGTGTTGCTCAGTGGTTTTCATATTCACAGAGCTGTGCATCCATCTTCNCAATCAATTTTAGAGCCTTTCAGCACCTCCAGGACAAACCATCTACCTTTTAACCAGAGCTTCTCGCCTCCCCCACATCCCAGCTCAAACACCAACTCCTGTCTTTAGTCGTCACTAATCACTATCTACCTCTGTGGCTTTGGATCTGCTTATTTTAGAAATTTTATGCAAATTAAATCATATAACATTTATCCCTTTGAAACAGTTGTTCAGAAGTGGCTGTTACAGAGGAATCTGACTCCGCAGTTCTGCCCTTCCCCTTTGCAATCAGACTGCCACCTTTATTTTTTTCCCCAAATACAAAATTCTTGTATCTAACAAGAATGTAGGAGTCTGATTCTTGAAGCTGACCTCCAAAGACAAGATGAAAAACATTTGCACTCTCATCGAAGGAAGGGGTTACTGAGAAAAAAACCCTGCCAGTCTCAGGATGGACAGGAATCCAACAAAACGAGGCATCTTTCAGACAAAATTTTCCTCAGCCCCAAGCTTAAACAAACATTTAACAAAAACAGAAACCTGGAGGCAGGCTGAGACCCAAGTCTTCTGCTTCCTCCCAGGAAAGTGTGAACTAGTGGGCTCACACACCCACACCCACACAGTTCTAGCCCTAGCTTTCTGTGAACTGTGAGATGGCTATAGGTGGTGTATGGATGTGTGCTTTGTACTAGAGTTTTCCCCTATCTCTAATAGGCCAGTTTGTGGCGAATCTACTTTCTTTCTTTACCCTCCCCTCCCCTTCCCCCCAGACAGACTTTCTCTGTGTAACAAATCTGGCTGTCCTGGAACTCACTTTGTAGACCAGGTTGGCCTTGAACTCACAGAGATCCACCAGCCTCTGCCTTCCGAGAGCTGGGATTAAAGGCATTCACCACCACCACCATGCTTCTATTTTTTTTTTTAATTCAGGGAAACTATGTGCAATTACAGGGCAAATTTAATAGACCAAAAATGTCCAGTAATGCGTTTTTAAAACCTTCTTAATTACATAGCGTTTTCAAGGTTCACTCATGTCAATAGCATACATCAGCACTCCTTCCTTTATATGGATGTATAAAATTTCATTGTCACTTTCTGTAGAGCACTTGTATGCACGTGGCTGTGTGGCCCCTGATTTCATTTCATTTGGGATTGTGTCGAGGACTGATGTGCTGGTCATACATTCGTTCTGTTTTACTTTTTGAAAACTCCCAAACTATTTTTCAAAGCAGTTGTGACATTCCACACCCTCATCAAGTAAGGGCTCTGATTTCTCTACATCCTTAGTAGCTCTTGTTAGCTGCTTCTCCTAGCGGATACCAGGTAGAACTTCAACTGGGTTCTGGTGTCCAGCGATATTCAGCATCTTCTTATGTGTTTCACCATTCTGTATCTTCACTGGAGAAATGTGTGCCCAGATCCTTGTCCATTTAAAAGTCTGGGCTCTGTTATGGCTGGACAGGTTCAGTCTCTGTGCATCCAGAAACAGTCTCTTCTGGTTCTGTGTTCTCTCACGTTCCTGATAGTATCCTTTTCACATTTTTATGAAAGCTGATCTACTTCTCTTGTGTCTCCCATATTCTTAGTGTAGCCATTGCCCCATCTCAGGTCACAAAGATTCACCCCTTCAGTTTTAAAGTTTTGTATTTTCAGCTTTTATAAGTCATGCTGCATTTATTTTGATTAATTTTTTAAATGATGTAAAGTGAAGCCAAGCTCTTTCTTTTATATATGGCTGTGCTTTGTCCTGACATGATTTCTTTAAAAGAGTCTTCTTTCTCCATTGACTTCTCTTTGCATCCTTATTTTTGATTGGTAAATTTTCACAACCAGGTCTCTTTTTTTAATCTTTCTAGAAGCACTTATAATTGTAAAACCCTTGAATTTAGCAACCAAGCATTAGTACCATGCATGCCACACTTCAAACATTTGCCACAGTACTGAATATGCGGTAGGTACTTAACAAATACTTATTGGGTCAATTGGTTGGTTGGTAGAACTGAAGATGTCCGTCAGAGGACAAAAGCTGGGAGTTCTCAGAGACAAAAGCTGTAGGTGCCATCATATGTTGCTGGGTTTCATGTGGTTGCTTGGAAAATGTTGATAACTAATATTTACCAAATTACCCAAATTATCATTCTACTACATATCATTTCTAAGTGACTATATTCACTATATTCACATGTTAGAAATGTGCTGTTCTGGGAATTCCTTTCATCTCTAAAATTCTGTTATGATCCGGAGTTGATTTCTTTCCTGTTGCTTACAGTACAGTACATACCATTTGTTACATTTCCCCTTGTTATGTCCTCTTCTGTGTCTACTGATTTAATAGTCGATGGAAAGTTTTCACTAATGATTAAATTAAGCCAAATAAACTATGTATAGACATCAATCCAAGTAAAACACCTAACTGTAAGCCACTGTGCCTCAGGATTCACTTCAAACACTTCTGTTTTCTAGATACTATACTCCTGTTTGTTGTAAAATTCAGAGAATTGAAAAGAGAGGAAGGAAAGGAAGAAGAAGAAGAAGAAGAAGAAGAAGAAGAAGAAGAAGAAGAAGAAGAAGAAGAAGAAGAAGATGATGACAACCATGTATGGTACATGTGTGGAGGTCAGAGGACAACTCTGTAGAGTCAGTTTTCTGCTCCACCTTCATGCGGTTCTGGGGATTGAACCTGGGTCATCAAGTTTGGGCGGCAAGTTCCTTTACTCACTGAGCTATTCAGCCTGCCTGATTTGAAAAGTGCTCTATAGTCACACAGCCAATGGCAGAAAATTAAGAGGGTATCTGATACAAACCAATGGAAATTGTGCATTAATACCTCAAATGAGTTTGCAGTCATCATAGCTAGCTGACTGAAATATCTATGCACTAGAACCATCGTTTCTTGCTTACTCATTTGTGAAATGACACCCTTGCTGTTTCCTGACTCTACATGACATACCTTGAAGTTATTTGAAATTGTCAGGAGATGCTGACAACTAAAAAATGTCATCTTCAAGTAAAAATTCCTGTTTTTTAAGCTTTATTATTTTTATTTTTTTGTGTGTGCATATATGTGCACACTTTGTGGGCACTTGTGTGCCATAACATGTGTGTAGAAGTCAGAGGACAACATACTGGAGTCAGCTCTCAAGTGTGTCCCAGGGATTGAACNGGAGGAGGAGGAGGAAGCAGCTACATCTACCCAACCCCCAAACATGAAACCTTTAAAGATAAAGTTCTGGTTTTCTGCCATTAAATGAATATTAAGGTAATCTAATCTTAGACTTATTTTTTAGTTAAGGTTTGCAAATAAGTCTCTAAAAATGCAAATTATATAATTGGCCATTTGAGTTTTTCCTGTCCTTTTCCTTCATCTTATTAATCTTGCAGGAAATGTCATGTATGTCTTTCAAGACATCAGATTTCAATGGAGATGTCCCTGATTAAGGAAAACAATTCTCTGCAGAGGATCTAACATTATTTTTATACAGGAAAATGGAAGACATTTGAGAAATTAAGACTGCCTTTTATCATCTTACTTCATGTCAAAGCTGAAGCTTTGACTCTTTATTGTATTTTAGAAGTTAAAAAATGTTCATAAGTGCAGCTGCAAGATTCCATAGGTAAAGCAATGCCATGACAATATTCTTATTTAAGACCCAAGGTTTCAACTGGTCTACTACCTTAGTCAGCACACACACACACACACACACACACACACACACACACACACACATATACACACATACACACATTAACATATATGTGTTAAGCTCTGTTTAAGGACTTTGATTTGCAATGTTTCTCATAATTACAAAATTAGTCATTTAAGTAGCTTTTCAAACAACCCAACTATATCAACTAACATTGACATCAGTTCCCAGCAAGTAGCTGATGAAGATCTTTACCAGGGTAGCTGAAGCTTCTAGATAGCAGAAGTTACAGTGGGATTTTGGAAGGATTAAACTCTTTGTGCCCTGCCAAAAGCAATAATTAAGATGAATGGAGTCTGCTTATATAAACAGCTGTCATATCTCCCCAACAAAGAATTTTGCCATTTACCAGTGTCAAAAGGCTAATCTTCTCAAAGGACTGAGCTTTTACCATTTCCTTATTTATTCATTAAAAGGAAGAGTCCTGAGAAAACAAGCTATCGAAATTATGTGCCCCAAGGATGAGTCCAGCGACAGCAAAGTACTGCAGCCACTGCTCAGAGTCACGGAAACTTCAGGAAGCCAAGTTGCTGAGATTTCTGGTTTTTTGTTAATTTTTCTTTGTATATTTGATGTTTTTGATTATTGTTAGGATTTCTGTTAGGATTTCTCATCCAGCATTCCTACACAACCTTCAGTTTTAGAAAAATAGTGAAATGCTCCAAGAGGTGAGCATACAACCTCCTGTAGGCTCCAAAGTCATGTTTTGAGGCCATGTTTACTTCATTAAGAAACACTGAGTGGCAGAGAGAAATCAATGCTCGGTTGTGGTTTCCTGGAGATAGAGACTAGAATTAAGCACCTAGGATGGAATATGAATCCTTCAACTTCTGAGCCAGGGCTTTTCCTTATTTTTCTAAAAATATGCTAAAATGTGTGGACATGTCAGAGAAAAGAATACAAAACATAGCCCTTATTCACATGACAAAATATTTGATTCCATATGGTATGACATTGAAGTGTCATTTGTCACCCACTCCAGCTGACACAAGAAAAGTCTATCTGCATATTCTGTAGGTGGGGCCAGTAACTGGCTGCTGTTGGGCTGTGATATGATACAAGTCCTTTGGAGGATTTGTCAAATATATCAAAAGCACAAATGCATTACACATTTAACCAATGATTCCGCTTCCAGAAATCTCTTATAAATATACACTCACAAGTTCAAAATGACACATAAACAGCCATTTGCTTTGCTATTCTTTTGTAACAAAAGCTGGAAGAAGCCTACATGCCAAACAATATACAATGGCTTGAATTATTGTATGGTTTCTTCCNCATGAAAAATTAATCAGCAGCAGTGAAAGAGAAGAAAGAAAATCTCTGTGTAGCGATATAGAGAAACCTTGAGGATATATTGTTCAGTGAAATATGATGTAGCAACATGTTAATGATACAATATATTAATACAATAATTGTAATATATATGTTACAGAAGAATGTTACTACACGGGTGAACAAAAAGTGACAGTAATAGTAATAGAAAACAAGCAGGGGACATCAGCACTCGGGTCACAAGAAATATCTATGTATATGTATTTTACATGCATATCCCACTTTAATCCCATGGAAATATACTACCCTGCTTATTAAAAGCAAAGGAATAAAGAAAACAAAATTTCTAAAAGTTAGAACAATATTGAGAAAATGTGCACAACTATATATAAATTGGCAACATAATCACAAAGAAATGCATTATTAGAGTAATTTTAGGACACAGATTTTTCACATCTTTGGAAATGCATTCCATAGAAGGGAAAAGAAAGGAAGCCAATCATGTTTTTAACAGCCGTTTTATCATTAGGTGCATTTTTGTAAGTCCTCCATACAGTATTACAGTTTTAATACTAATGTCAAATTAGGACAATTGATACCTTCTTAAAGGCGATGTAATATGGAAAATAAGACAGAACACTGTCAGAAGAACTAAGAGGCCAATGATGATGACCAAGATTTTTAGAGANAGCAGAACATCTCTTCGCATTTTGGTGATAAGGACAGAAAAGTAAATACGGGAATACACAGTGCAAAGGACTACACCAGCCATAAGCCAGGGTCTATGATGGTGATCGGGACTCAGGACAAACAGCCACACCCAAAGCTTCCTCCTATCTGGNNAGGAGGAAGAGGAAGAACACTTGGCCTCTCTCTTGCACTTTCCGCCAATCCCACCTGTGCCACTGTGCGACAAAGCCAAGATGACAGAGTATTGAAAGATGTCTTTTGGGTCTGAGGGCAAACAGGTTCAGTCAGGGCAGCATGGAAGCTGAAAAGCATTAGGCACTTCACAGGCAATCAAGACTTTTGAGATTAGGGGGAAAAGAGGCAGCAGTAGGAATTCAAATAGCATTGTGAAATTGTGTTATTAGTATTGAATTAAAAATCTGAAAACAAATTTGTGATTTAAAATGTNTGTACTTGTTTTTTCACTTCATCCATTAAAGAGGACAGACACATTTTACTCCACTATCAATTAAAATATTTCCAGTATTATTTTGCAATAAAATGAACCAGGGCCCTTTGGGGAAATGGTTGATTGTTTATTAGAAGCAAAAAAGAGAATGATCTATTTTCATTTTTTTGCTCTGACAAATACCCCGAAGAAAAGTAACAGGAAATAAAGGGTTTATTTGGCTTACAATTCCAAGTATAGTCCATTGTTACAGGAAGTCTCAGCAGGAACTAAATGTAACACAGTCAAGCACACAGCGAGAATAAATGCACAGATCAGGGACCAGGCTTTCCTGCTTGCTTGCTCTCAGCTTGTTCTCTTCTCTCTGATGCTCTTCAGGAGACCCTGTCTAGAGAATGCTACCATCCACAGTGGGCTGAGTCTTCCTCCAACAATTAGCCATCATGACAAACCCTCTCCAGACATGCCCACAGGCCAACTTGATCTAGAAAATGCCTTACTGAAACTTTCTTCCCAAGTGACTCCAAGTCACATTGACAGTGGAAACCAACCAAGACAAAGTTCAGACTGAGGATGGATAANCTGAATGTGTCAGTTTTCAGAATTTAATAAAATCATCTTAAAAACAGGCCTCCTGCTATGCAATCCTGAAGCATATTGAATAATTCTTGTACTTGCTTTATAAAAATCTTTCAATGAACCATTTGCCTAAAAAAATAAATAAATAAAAATTTAAAACCCCAAAAGGTGTATCACTGTTTGCTAGATGCTAAACAAAATCTCGCCTTAGGAAAAGACCAAGAGGCCTCAACCCTATATAAAGATATGCTGATAATGGGAGGAATAGTCTTCTGCAGGGAAGAACACAGCAGTTGGTTATCCAATATCAAATGGTCAGTCAGTCCTGAAAACATACACATGCAAGTAACAGTATACAGTGTGTGTGTGTGTATGTGTGTGATCATAGTTGATGAAAAAAGAGGTTATGAATTTGAAAGAGATCAAAGAGCAGCATAGAGAAGGTTTGAAGGGAGGAAAGGGAAGAGAAAAATGAAATAATTCTAATCTTAGAAAAAATAAAAGAAATTTAAAAACTGGGTACTTATCTTTTCAAAGTTAAATTTGTCTTGCTGTGTATCCTAATGATTATAGTTAATGAGAGAACACTAGATGGTCAACATGATGTGATGTAAAATTTGAAAAGCCACACTTCTGCAGTACTTGATTCATGAAAGGTCTTTACTTTGTGTCAGCATACGGTAAACACCTGAAGACTTGAGTCTTACAAAACACCGTTTGATCATAGGTGGAAGAGCAGGGGCCAATCTGAACAGCTCTTATAACAAGACAGTAGAAAGATTGTCACCATGGTGTCACCATGGTGCAAATCCCACACTGGGCAAGATGCACTCCCTAGGGGCTGATTTCAGTATCAAACTTTCAAAGTGTTGTTTATAAGAAAATTGAGAGTTTGGTTTAATATAGAAGAAGAAGAGATAAATGCAGAGATCTCAGTCACTTCCATGATGACATAGAAACACTTTAGACTGACATAGAGTAACCATATCCCCAGGAGCTTAACAACTGGAGGTCATGCATGGCCCTAGATTAGATGCTGATTTTGAACAAAGCAAATGGAAATTGGTTGGGGGGCAGCTATAAAATGAAACCAAGAAATTAACTTTTCCAGGAGTAAAATGTTTATTTTGGCAACTTAGGAAAAGACATATTTTCTTCTAAATAGAAACAATTATATGTGTGAAGTGTTGCCTACAGTACTTTAAAATTCTTCATGAGAGTATTAAATAATTAATGTGATCATTTGTGATCTGACTTTAGCTTATTTTTATTTATTTACATGGTAAAATAATAAATGCAGTAAAATTTGTCACTTCATTTTACAAAATATCTCTCTTTGAAATTCTCAGAATAAGTAGTTTTATTATGCCATGTATCAGAAGTCTTTTTCAAAGCAAGAGTTTAACCTGAAGTTCTTGAATAGAAATGTACATATGTATGCACCCAAAAAATGTATTTCTCAGGTGAGTTTCCTCTTGGATGGCTTTAGAAGGACACGTGACTCAAACATTCCAAGAATGTTATAAGTTTNACAAGTTTACTTGAGTAGTTTACTGGACTGTACCCTGTAAAAGAACAATGCTTAATTTTCCCCAAATTCTTTAAAGTAACTGAATCAAATTAAAATAGCATGATAAGCTGATGGTTTCTATTTTTGCACGTTTGTATTTCTGGAGAAAAATAACTTCTAGCAGGGGCTCAGTAAGTGAAGAGCCTGCTGCCAAGCCTAGACTTTAATCTCTAAGAGCCACATTGTGAACGGGGAGACTCAGCTCCTGCAAGTTACACTCTGACCTCCACACACATGCCATGGGCAGCTACCCCTTGCCACTAACACAACAAATAATTGTATAAAGGAAATTTCTGGGTTTATTCCTTCTCATATATTCATGCAACAAGTGGCTAAAGGGTCTTGTGAACAGCTGACTGTAGGGTGCTCATCTCCACTTGATACATCTACAAGTCAACCCCTGTGTCTAAGGCTCAGGGTACATTGATGAAGAGGATGTCTGCTACAGGATACGATACTGTCATCTGTCTATGACAGGGAGCAACACCCGTGGATTTTAATCCTATGTTCACCTAAGCAAAATCTGTGTAATGACAATAGTAGTGGATACCCCAATCTGGATAGAAGAAATCTGACAAGGCCCCACTCACCCCTAGATGAAGTTATGGGTAATTCATGGCTGCTGAGAGAAGGAGAATCATTCTTCTCCAGTGATGACTCCCTTAATAGGTTATACAGCTCCAAGTGGTGATCCCTAACACATATACATACCAGCAACACTAAATGGACTCAGTAGGCTGTACCTGTGTAAACATACGTATGTGTGTGTATATATGTAACAATAATTAAAGAAGAGGACATATAGTTGGAGGGAGTGGGGGTGATACACAGGAAGTATAATGGTAGAAAAGGGTAGGAGTGATGTAAATACAGCATTTATATATGAAATTTTCAAAAAATAATAACAAAATAAAAATTTTTTAAAAACAGTTTTGGATTAAGGCAACCTTCTTTGTCCAAGGCTACATCCAGGCAAGCAAACATGTTTTTACAGACAATAGGAAGGAGTTAGGCTGGAAGAGGAAGAGAGGAGAGCCTGCAGAGCTGGCCTCATTCACATCTAACCTGCGCAGCTGAGCAACCAAAAGAGCAACCTAAAGAGCCTCCGCTGAATGACTAGCTCTTCCCACACTGAAAATGTTACTCATGTCCCAAGAAGGGGTACCCCACCTTCCTGTCCACATGCTAGCCAGCACAGCCTGCAAATGCGGCATGGACTCAAGCTTATCTGTGTCACTGACTTCTGCTGTGCTCAAACAAGTTCTTTCACAGCCTTTGCAACCCCAGCTTCCTTCCTGCAGATAAGCTTTGCTCATCACTGCAACCACACAAAAGCCACAAGCAAACATGGATGAGAATTGGGGAATGTGGAGGTAGAACAGAGAGAAATATATAAATTGAGCAGGTCAAGTCTATGTGAATGTCCAATCGTTACTATCATAGTAATGTTGTCCATTTTCTTTTAAATGTATAGTGATTATCATCCTTATTTTGCCTCTGGCATTCCTGTGTTAGAAGAGGATTTGCTGAAGAAAATAGTTTCAAGGCTCTAGTGCTCAGAAAATAGTATTTAATGATGATAAATCTGGCACTGTAGATATTCTCTAAAATGTTCAAAGTTGAATTTCTCTAAATTCTGTGGAAGCCACTGGTGGCAACATTTCATTAGGTTTAGTTGAGATGTTTTCCTGTGCCAACAGTGTCACACTTTGTTTTGATGAGAGTTTTCAGTTTGATAGGCCTTCAGTATATGCTTGTACAATGAACAGCCCAGGGGATCTCAAAGCAGCTCAGGGGAGCCAAGAGATGCATGCTAATGGATGCTTCAGTCTCTTAACTGATGCTAGCCCAGCCTCACTGTGAGTTCCATGCAGCTTTTAGAGGACATGCTCATCATAAAGGGCTTAAATTTTCCTTTTTAAAATTATTTCAAAGGTAGTCAGGGTATCAATAGTAATAATGATTGAAATTATAATAGCCATGATTGATTGCCATGCCAGAGGCACTGCACTAAATGAATATGTGAAATGCTTCATTTCCCTCACTGTCCGTCAATCTGAGAAGTAGCTACTAGACTGTTGACTGCCTATAAGAGGGAACTGACATTTAGGAAATGACTTGCATAAAGTTATAAATCTGATAAATGATGGAGCAGAAATTTAAACCAAGTAGAATTCAGAGGTCGTGTCCTGAAAGACCCTTATCATAAAGAATGAGGAGTTCCTGGTATGGCTATTCTGCAGACTGAGTGAGCAAAGTAAGAGCAAGGGCACACACACCCACACATCATCATCATCATCATCACCATTCTATGAGAGTGATTCTAGGAATCTTCTCTTCTTACATTAAACCATTATTACAAAAAGGAATCACTATTTATTCGCCCATGAGTTTATCTTTGAAATATTCCTCATCTGTACTCANTCCTTAGAACGATTTCAAAGAATTGTAAATCATGAATGCTTACAGTTAGATGTCATGAAAAGAGGAAGAATTGATGAAATATGTATGCACATAAGGAAATTTCTTTCTGAAAATGAATTAGCTTCAAGCATTATCCCAATAATTTCAACTCTTCCCATAGGCATGAAACTTAAAATTTGATATTTAAAAGAGGCCCAACGTATTTCTTCATGTTTAATTATCTGGTAGTTTTACTCTTAGGGATGATTAAAGCACTGAATAAGCCAATATTGAAAGTTACACAAGCAACATGTTTTTAGGAACAATGGATGATATTAAAACATGGCATAATGAAAATAATGCTTAATAAATTTAAGATTGCCTGACACAATATTGACTTTCTAAGGTACTGTGTCATCCAGACAAGAGTGGAAATAACATTTAAAGAAATTCCCTAGGAGTAAATGCTCATTTCAGAATTGTGGTGTAATAGTTTATTAACTAACATGTGAGAAAACCGAAGCTCCTGTGATTTCCTAACTCCCCATCATGCTAGCTTCTCATGAGGGAATCATCTAGAGAGACACATTACAATGGTAGGGAAGATTTTGGTTTTTTGTTTATTTGTTTGTTTCCAGATGTCCTCTAAAACACATATCCTGAAGATTTCCAAAGGAAGAAAAATGAGTTTTCCCGGCAGATATTAGTGGAGTGAATAAATTCTATATCATGTTATGAAAACAATAAATTCTCAGTAATATGATTAACTCCTGAAAGGTCATTCTTCTATATGAAAAATAAGATTGATACCAATAGAATCTCATATTCTTATAAAAATTATATGAGCAGGGCTAGGGGAAGTGTCTCAATTAGTAAAGTGCCTACTANGCAATCAAGAAGAACTAAGTTCAAATCACCCTTGTGAAAGCCAGGTGTAGTGGCACTGTCTATAATCTTAGTGCAGNAGGTGGTGGGCAAGGAGGGTCAGAGGCAGGCTCAGACAGAACTTAGTGGCCAGCCAGTTTAGCCAATGTGCTCTGAATTCATAGTGGAGTGTGGAGGAAAACACTCAATATAATTTCTGGCCTTCACATGCACATAGACACATGTGCATACCAACACATAAACATATTACACACAGAGAAAAGATATCAGTAGAGGCTTATATTACTGATCAAGTTCTCAAAAAATAATTACAAATAATTTTTTATACTATGGAAAATATTTTAAATGCATACTTAAAGAGAAAAGAATGCAGTAAATAATTAAACTTATTGTTTATATATATGTACTGATTAAAAGTGCTCCTTCTGTGGCCATAAAGATGGTCCAATCATTAAGTGCATTCTACACTGCTCTTGTAGAGGACCTGTATTCAGTTCTCAGCACCCAGGTCCAGTGGCTCACAACTAACTGTAACTCCAGCTGCAGGGAGACCCAACAGCTCTGGCCTCTGCAGGCATCTGCATTCATGTGCACACACACCCATGCATGTGATTAAAGATTTAAACACTGTTTTCTTTTATCTTTCCTTCCATGCT
>LZPO01098556.1:1837-17860 GCA_001675575.1 Neotoma lepida | reverse complement strand
ACTCCCAATGACTCTCCCAAAAGCAGTCACTGTGCTTCATCCACAGTGACCCCAAGTGCAGATCTTATCCAGAGTACTCAAAAGGCACTGGGAATGATCATTTCTTTATTGATTATGCTAAATTCACCATTTGAATTTTATAGCATTCAGGCAGAAAGATAAATGTTCTGTCTTCCTTCGCCATAACTGCTATATTTCCAGAATATGATTTGCTTCCTTCCAGANACTACCACCAGTAGGACAAACAAAGGATGGAGAAGAATAGCACCATTCATTCAAGGANTGGCTAACCTCTCTCTGCATCTACCAAGGTTTAAAAGCCACCCCAGAGAGCACAGCATTGGAATCACAAGTGAACCCATTAGCATGGATAACTCTAGAAATTCTTGAAGGAGATCGACATAGCACTTTCCCCCAAGAGACTGTGTTACATGTGCTGTGGATTGTGCATAGGAAAATGGTCGGTCACCTTGGATGCCAGCAGCAGAAAGCAAAAGGTACCTGCTACACTCTCTGCAACCTCCATGGACTGTACACCTGTGGCATGAGTGAGTGTGCAGAGTTCAGTGCCTGTTAGCAGATGGCATCACCCCTAGTGTAGACTTCTGAACTATACTGAGTCCAATAGGAGTCACACCACTGACATCACTGTTGTATTGGCTCAGGCTTCTGTAACATTTATGAAAGAATACTTCATAAAGAATAATTAGCATCATAATTCTAAGAGGTCCTGGGATATACCATCTTAGAGACCAAGGACAGAGGATTGAAGAGTACTGCAAAGTATGAAACTATGTAGTCCCCAAGCTAGCCTGAAATGCCCTTTCTGGACAGGACTGGTAACCCAGGTGAGTCAAAGTACCAGGAAGATTCAGAAGGAGGAAACACATTACAAAGTTCAGAGATCCCTGAGGCACATTTCTGGGGCTGATGCCAGTTTGCTCAACTCTTGAGTTTGCAATTCTTCCCTCTGCTTTAGGACCCTAGGAAGCAATCTGGAAGACAATTTAATATTCCTAAAAAGGTCAGTTTACAAGGCTGGCTAGAATTGCTGTAAGAATATATCATTCTATCAGTTCTTTGAGTGTAATCAGCTACATTATCACCACTTGAACGTGGCAAGATCTTAACAGTGTGATTCCATGTTGGATATTTGACTTCTGACTGTATCCCTTCTTATAATGCCCACAACTTTTGTTCAACTGACAAGAACAGCAAGGTTTACCTTCATTTGGTCCTGGTAGAAAGCTTAATNAAGTCACGTTCTACATGAGAGACTCTTACCCTAATTTATCTCCTAACCATAAAATAAACCAAGCCAATCTGCTATCCACACACTGTTAAGCTGTTGTTGAACCTGTTTGGAAGTCAGCCTTATTTTTCCCAGAAAGCTTCATTATATAAGGAATTTATTTTTGTGCTATCTTAATGTAATGTGCTGTTATTAGTCTCAACATCTGAATGAAGCTAAGACAGGGTAGGAGTTGATACAATCTCTATGAGGTAACCACAAAAACAGTGGAGATTCACCAGTCTGTAATTTGTGAATATTAATGTTACAACGGCCTGAGGTGAACTGCTGTAATGAAGGAGAGTGTGCAGTTAGACTCCTTGTAGGAATGCCCCTCAGATTCACACTCATTCCACAACGCATTTCCTGAAAGCATATTAGAATATTTACCCAGGGACAAGTCTGCTCTCTGGAAAGGCTGATTAACAACGTCAGTGGCCTGTGAGGTACTAATACAAATTNCTATCACTAATTAATTTTTGCCTAAGCCATTTGCAGTTGTTTCAGCTACACTTGTATGGGAAGATTGCTTTGGGAAAGGGATGTACAGTATTTAAAAACTGTCAAACAGTTGTACATAGCTTTTCTAATCAAAGGCCTGTGGTTTATTTGCCATAAGCCACTTCCAACACAAGAATAGATTCACCACTTATAGAGTTCCAGCCAATAACCCTGCTGCTCTGTTCTATCAACTTAACTATGCAATTTACAAGTTAGTAAGTTATATTTTTCTCTCCTAAAAATGCAGTTTATTTCCTTTTTGATTCTGTCCATTTTCTCCTTCATATTGCCTCCTCCTTTGCCCTCCCCATTTTACCCCCAGTTTTCCAACATTTTCATACTTTGTGCCTTCCAAAATTCCTCCCCGCCTAGCATCGGTTTCCTTGTGTGTTTGTTAGTTTCTTTTTAGGATTATGACATAATTACATCATTAATCTTGCACAAAGAACTACAGGCAATTATGGAATGCTGGGAGCAGAAGAAATAGTCTTTGCAAGGGAATAGTACACAAAATGGTATGCAATATGAAATGGTCAGCCATGGAAACATAGACGTACAAGTAACATTATACACACTGAGCAGATTGGATTTATATATTTATCTTTGGTTTAAAAGGAACTTACAACTCCCTTCCATAGAAGTAGGGCATCTCAAACACCAAACCTCTGTAAAGACGGCTTTTTGTTGCTGTTTCTCTTGGGAGACTTTTTTTTCTCTACTAGAAAGTAGACATAGAGCAGCCCTTTATAGCCTTTCCAGGGGTCCTATCATTCCCTCTGTTTCATTGATGGTTTATCCATTTGTGAGTTTCAGTTAGCAGCAGCCTAAGGCCTTGCATCTAGTTCCACTGCTTGTGTTTATAGATCTAGGAGGCCTGCAAAGTGAGCTTCTGTGTGTCTTTAATCTGTCTCCATTTCTGTGCCTTTTATTTGTTTTTAATTTCTTAAATTAAAATATACTTACATCATTCTCCCCTTTCCCTTTCTTCCCTCCAATTCTTCCCATGTTCTTTTATCGTATATAGTAATATAGTAATCCCCTTCTGGCAAAAATAAAACACCACAAATTTAGAGCTAGTGATTTTTTTCTCTCATTATTTCTTTACTTATGCCAAATCCAGACTGGTTTTCCATCAGAAATTAAAATTCTGAACATATATTTTTGTAAGTTTCCCTTCATGCTGCTTATGTTTGGATTTGAGGTAAGAAAATTAAATGTATTTTTAAAGTTAAAATTGTAATCAGGTTTTTAATTTAATGAGTCAGAGCTCTATGATATTTCCATCTTAAAAACTCAAAATTTCCTAACACAGAAATTTTAAATTTTAAAGCTAGGATCTACACATAATGGGAAACATGATGTTCACATTTCTGAGTCTNAGTTACCTGATTCATTATAATATTTCTAGTTCCATCCATTTTCATGCAAATTTAATAATGCTGTTTTTCTTTATAGCTGAAAAGAATCCCATATNTATATGTACCACATTTTTAATATCTACGCATCAGTTGATGGGCATCTAGACTGCTTCCATTTCCGAGCTATTGTGACTACAACAGCAATGAACATGTGCAGTTATCTCTGTCATAAATTATAGAGAATATGCCTAGTAATAATACAGATAGATCACATTGGAGTTACATTTTTTTTAGCTTTCCAAAATGCTTTCACACTGATTTCCATAGTGATAATTCCAGTTTACCCTCTTAGCAACAGTGAATAAGTATGCATCTTTCCCCACATCTGTAGAGACTAAGAAAGGAGCCATGAGATGGGGAGAACAAAGGCCTTATGGGATGCGGATTTTTTTTTTAAATGAGATATGAAAGTAGACAGGAGGAATGTAAGGCATGGAAAGGTTTAAACAGTGATGGTATAGGAGGATGGGAGAAAGATGAGATGTGAGTTAGGAGCAAGAAAAATTATTGATGTACGGAAAAGCCATATAAAAACCTCCACTTTATAAACTGACTAAAAATAGACATTAGAAAGAAAGGAGTTTGAATTGAGGAACCCTCCATGGATAGTGCTGTATCTAGAAACCATCAGTTTTTAAACAAAAATTCCAATGCTGGATGTCTATCAATTGTTAGGCAGGGGAACTCCAGAAGCACCTAAAACAAAATATGCTATCGCTATTGCTCCTGGTTGTGTACCAAAACTTTACTGTAAGACCCTAATGATGAAGAAACCACACATTTTGGATACAAGACATAAATGACTCAAGCTAGAACTGAGCCGCAAGCTTCCTTCCTACTGGCNAGCATTCATAGTGCCAGATCATGATATACAGGCTGCTGGGGGAAAAAATCATCAGTGGACTTACCCAACTCTGGACTCTGTATGTTATAATAAAACATGCCAAGCAGGATATACCCACTGGTGCAATAGTGGCACAACAGTTTAGGGAGCAACTAATTAACTTTCTGGTGGGATTTGAGGGCTGCTCCCTGAGAGAGAAAACATTCCGGGTCCAGAAAATATACTGGTCAAAAAACTATGGCTGTGGAAGTCATGGTCCCTAATGCAAAATCTACCACTGATACTTTGCTAAATGGACAAGTAGTCAAACTGCATTCTAAATATCTGTGTTTATAGCTGTACACCAGTGCTGCCCTCAGCTTGGTCATAGAAGCTTCTTTTTGCGGTGGGCTGTAGTTAATGCAGAGATTCGTAAGTGGTCAAAGTGCTGAGAATATGTGACTATAGAATGCTCAGCTAAAATAGTATCTATATGCTACCCTCTTCCAAAGCCCAGGAAACATCACAGAAGAGGAAGCTGAAGGATTGTAAAAATCAGAGGTACTTTGAAATGCTACCTTACAGATATAACATGGCCACTGAACTTATGAGCGAGCAGATGCTGTGACTACCTGCATAAGATGTGCACAATAAAACCAAGAAAGTAGGAGGGAGACTAACTGGGCAAAATAAANGGCATCAGCAAGAGTGAGGGAGAACAAGAAGGAAGAATAGGAGGTGGGCATCATCACAATGCATTGTATGCATGTGTGAAANCATCAGAAAGAAGGAAAGAGAAAATCTAGAACTTCTACTGGAGACAAAGGAGTCAGACAAATTGACCTGTGATTGGCTTTTCTCCCCATTACTGAAAGGAATTTCTTCTACTAGAGATGAAGGAGACAGAGGAGCTGGCCTGACATATTTCCTGGGATTGGAGAGAAAGAAAGGTGACTTAATCCAATGTTAGGAACGTGATGATAAAAAATGTAAGTAGATAGATTAATCATTTCTTCTAAANGTAGCATGTTTATCTGTGAAACACGCTCATNAAATTGTTCTGACTTAAGATTGTTTCAGATAAAGACATTTGAGATCTGTAAATTGATGAAATATGACTTCCCAGAGAATGTTATAGAAGCAACAAGACTTTCTGAGGTGTTAGGATGCAGAAGCTGCAAGGTGGTCTGCTATGTGATGTGATGTCTGAATCTTAGAGACTTCATCTGCTGTGATGGTTAGAGAGCATCTTCAACTGCAGCCAGGAAGGTCTGGGGACTAAGATGCCCCAGATGTTTTCTTCACCTGTACCCCTCCATTATTCATGAGTTTGAAATTACTAGTTAATCTCAACATTAGACAACATCTCTGATTTGTGTCTTGTGCAACTTCACCAAACAAGAAATAAAAAAAAATATAGAAACTTAGATATAGTTTGCCACAGAAAGTATTGGTTTATAGTATACATAAAGTGGAATGCAATACTATATAGCAATGTCAGCATTCCATTTTTCTGAAGGATAGTAACTTATGCAACTACACAACTCTACATTTAGAGCATGAAGGCAACCTGAGACAGGTATGTAAATGAGTAAGCAGTATTTTTTTTTAATGGACAACAGACTAGGTCTGGCTTGAGAATAGCACTTTGCAATAGCTGACACACAGAGTGAAAAATAAATGGTCAACAGTCATGTCAAGAATGTAAATAGATATCACATAATTGAGTTACAAAAAAATCACTTAAAACATCTCCCAATGTTTTAAGTAAGGTTATGATTTTGTTTGGTCACATTCACAGCTATCCTTATCTACATGCAGCTGGCCCCAAGTAGAACATGCCTGATAGACCATTGACAAAGCTGGCTTTGAAAAGAAAACTGACACTGGAATGAAACAGATGATATAAAAATCAGCTGACTTAATGGCTACAGAACCTAACTGAGTTGAGTGGTCAATGAATCAAATCACCAATTTGACCAAAGTTTGCCATTTAGAACATTGTGCAAACCATCCCAAATTGAGTTGCAACAAACACTTGTTCTTTTTTCTCAGATTCCAGAAAAATCTGGGCAGAGTATAATACACATACTCATTATTTGCTTTATAATATTTGGATGTAAGAATAGAATGCCTGGGGATGATGGAAACATCAGGGAAAAGAAGCCACCTGGAGAATTTCTTATCCATATCTAGAACATGGCTGAGGCATTTCAAAGGTTTTGACCTTATAAAAATTTCAACCATAGANTCTCCTACTGGTCCCTTAAAGTGGCACAAATTTCTTCATAAAATCGAGGGGAATTCCAGGAGAATTTTGGAGTGTGGAGAAGGCAAGCATCACATGATATGCTGTCAGAAGCTGCAATACTTCTTTTGATGGTGCCACGGAGATGACAAAAATGTCACTTTCACTGCATCAAATCATTAACAGGCTTGTCATGGAATCCAGCTCAGCTTCAGACAGAGGTTGCTAAACATGGTCACGAGGTTGTGAAGAATCCACTTCATTTGTCTGGATGACTATATGGCTAGAATTCAGTTCTATGNCCTGAATTCATTTATACTGAAAAGGAATCTACTTCTGCCTAGTATTTCTGTTTAGCTGAGGGCCACNGAGGTTCATTGCGAAGGAATCAGCCAGACTGTGGGATGTCCTTTTGTTGAAACTAAAGGTGGGATGTTGTAAAGGCTTTGCTTTTTGCTTTCAGTGCTTAATTCTCACATGATGAATTTTTTTTCTTGCAACAAAATTATATTATTCACCCATGCACTAGAAAAGAAAATGTTAAGGTAAAAATCTGTTGCAATAAGTTAGCAGATCTTAAGAAGTCAAGCATTATAATTTAAAGTCAATTCTATCTTCTTCATATTGTCATTTCTGCATATAGGAGCTGGGGGAGGAGGTTGTAGAAAAGGAGCAGAAAGGAAAGACTCCAAAGTTCTAAGCAAAGTAAAAGTATCATGAGTCTAANGACAGGAAAGAAGGAAAAGAATTTGTGTGACAATAGAATTATTGACATGAAAGTATGGCAATGTCTACTTTTCAAAGTTTTTACCTGTATTACTCAGCATTAGGTTTTATTACAGTATTTTTAACAAAATTTGTCTTACAGATTTTCCTCCCCTANTTCTCCCTCATCTCCTGGCCTGCTCTTGTACCCTTCCATGTACTCCCCCACCATAGCAAAATAAGCAAAATGAAGCAACAACAAAAATGACTCTAAATGAGAGCAGGCTCACTCAAGAAAAGATGTGGTGTGTGCACAGGCTCACCTGTACCTCTCTTCCACTTTTATATACTTTGTTTTTGCCCAAGTACAGGTGACTTAAAGTCATTTCCTTATCATTTGGAAGATGTTTAATCTCTCAATTGACTACACATAACCCTGATACTACATCTGTTAAAGCAGAACATCTAGCCGTAACATACACCATGTTCACATGAGGACAAACTGTTAGATAGTAGCAACGGCCCTTAGGATCTCTGTTGTTGCTGCAGACAGTGCATTACCCTGTTCACTTAAGAGGGAGCACAGTTTGATTTTTTTAGAAAGGTCAATGTAGCAGAGCATTATGACACTAATAAAGCCACCCTGCTCTTCAAAGGCCCTAAGAAGTACTGAACTCTGCAGTTTAATCATTAGAANAGACGGTAATGACCTGGTGTGATTCTGCTAGGTTGATGCTGTTTACTGTATTCAATGTAATTAGTAATACATTTTGCCTCCCTGGTCAAAGGACTCCCCATTACATCCTGTTCCATCTAATGAGTAAATTGTTGAGACATGTCTTTAATGTCACTTGACACCCACCTCTCCTACCACTCCAAAACCCTTAAATAATAACAGAAAGCTTTTGCACAAATTATAGCCCTGGTTTGCTTGAGGCCAGTAGAGGGGGAAAGTATGTCCTTTGTGTTCACTGAAAATTAATCCCTTATGAACATTATTAGTTGTGAGTATTTTAGGCAGTTATTGAATCTGTCGCAGAATAATAGAACTGACCTAGATTCAAACTGTGTGTCCACCTCCTTGTGTGTGTGCATTGGCAAGTTGCTTCACACTTATGAGTCCTAACTATTGTACTATGTAAATTGTAATAGGCATTCTCTATCTCATAGGTCTTTTTGGTATACTGGATGAACTGCATACTCCTTATGTACTCATGAAATACTGTCTCTCATCATTGGTAATAGNATTTGTGGGTCATAAAATACATTATTTTGTGAGCACTAACTTTAGAAAACTGAGATGGTTTTTCTGCACAGAATGGAAAAAAGCCAAAGAACACCACACTCACCCAACACTGGCTAAATTAAAAACCCAGAACTTTTACTGAACTTGAAAGAAGTGAATTCAGTGAACATACCAAACTAAAGCTGGCATGGTGGCTCATGCCTAGAAGGCCAGAATTAGGGAGGCTGAAGCAGGAGGATGCCACAAATTTGAGATTAGCCTGGAGATAGAGAGTGAGACCCTGAATAACAAAACAAAACAAAAAAGCAGAATAGGCAAAACACAACAACAACAAAAACCAGATCAGACTCTAAATTAAAGTAGGCTCATTCAAGAAAAGATGTGTGTGCACAGGCTTGCCTGTGGCAAACACTGGACACTTAGAGCACCATGCATGCGGGTAATCATGCATGCAGGTAAAGAGAACTACCTGAAGATTTTGATGAACCTCTAACANCTCAGTGTATGCTCCTAAAGAGGGTGCAGCGTGTTGAGGGTGTGGAGGGGGCAGGTGCAGGATTTCTGGTTTGTACTTCGTATGTGTCTACTGGGCACTGGGAGTGGGGCTCCCAACATCATAAAAATCTACACCAAGAAAGAAGAAGCCACTGTAAGAAAGGCATAACACCCCNAGACTAATTCCCTTCTCNGTACATCTTCACAGAAAAGGNTCATAGCTGAGAAGAGAATNTTAACACAGAAAATCCTGCTTCCCCCAAGCTCCAACCATAATACACAGTAATGTGAACAGAATCTAAAGCCAGTTAAGTGAGAAAGGAAACAACATCAGTGACACATTCTAGACACAGTTCCTCAGACAAGAGAGATGGCTTGGTGGATAAAGTGCTTAATGTACAAGCGCGGGGACCTGAGTTCAGATCCCAGCATCCCTGTAAAAGCTCACCGCAGTGGCATTTGTCTGTAACCACAGTGTAGTGTATGTTTGGGATGGGGCAGGGGTGGGGAGGGAGCCAAGGTAGGGGGCAGATCCAGGGGACTTGTAGACTTGCAGATCCAGCCAGGATAGTGTAAACAGTGAGCTCCAGATTTGAGAGACCCTGTCATAAAATAAGATCAAAAGTGTCAGAAGANACCTNGAAAGTGTCAGAGGACACATCAACCTCTAGCNTGCAGACCATACATGCAAAGTAGAGCACAACCAAATATATGCATGTACATAAATATGCATGCAGACACACACATACATATAAATAAAAAAACATTTGAAAAATGAAACAGAAAATCAATTAAACCAGCAGTTGGTTATTTGAAATGTTGAATGAAATTGTTAAGCCTCTAGNCAGGCTAACCAAGGAAATATTATCAGTATTGCCAACATCAGAAATAAAAGAAGGCATGTTATGATTGATTGCACATAAATTAAAAGGATAATTAGAGAATATGATAGATAACTTTACATCCAAAAATTCAATAATTTAGATGATATAGATCATTTTTATTCTGTTAGAATTTACTAGAGAATAAAAAATATCTAATCATATATAAATTAAATTTGCAGTTATGAATTTTCCCCAAAGAAAAAACCACAGGCACAATTGGTTTTCCTGACAAATTCTTTCAAATAGCTAAGAAAGAAATNATATCAATTCAATGAATATTTCACAGAAAACAGAATAGAAGAAACACATACTCTTTTTATTAGATCAGCAGTATATGAATACAAAAGTTCAAGCAAATAAAACCATCAACCAGTGTTTCTTATGAGTACTAATAATACTTTTAGAAATTAGCAAATAAAATATGACAATATATAAGAAGGATAATTCATCATGATCAAGTAGTGTGCCTCTTGGNAATGCAAGGCTGGACTAACAATTCAAAGTCAACCAAATTAATTCATTGTCATAGCATACTAAATATGAAGAACACAAGCAAACATATTATATATTTGGTAAAAAGAATATCTCAAAATTTAATAATCTTTGTTGATAATAATAGAAATTCTACTAAAGGAAAATTATAGCACTGAGAAGTCTATTGCTATGATCACACTAATATTCCTTCCTCTGGGACTGGGAAAAGGACAGAATGGATATGCATACTCATNATTTTAAAACCATACTAGCAATCATAGCCTAAGTAGCAAGACAAGAGAAATAAAACTGTATACATTAGAAACAAACAAATAAATACTCTTANCTATACACAATGTATTTTTTCATTTGGAAAAACTTGAATCCATGAGAATTCTACAACCAATAATTAAATTTTGTAAGAATACAGGATACATATCAATCAATATACAAATGCCCATCATATTTTTCAATAGCTACAATGGAACACTGGAATTATTTTTAAATATTTAAAGAGTGATCATAAAATACTATATAGCATAAAACTCCAAATAATGGAAGTAGCAAAATGTAAATCTAAAAAGATACATGATTTATAACCTAAGTGCTACAAGATAAAAAGTCTCCAAAGATACTGGGACTATATATCATATTAAGGGCTTAGAAAGGTCAATATTTTTACTACNTGATACAATTCTGTGGGAGGTTGTTTTTGTTGTTGTTGTTGTTGAGTTGGTTTGTTTTGTAGATAGCAGTAAGCCAATTCCAAAATCTATATAGAAATGCAAATATGCAAAGAAGCTAGAACAATCAAAATGACTGAAAAAGAATGCAACAGCATGTGAAAACCCACCTTATCCAAATTTAATAATGAATATAAATGGTATGATAATCAGAAAAAATAAGTAGATGAAGAAGTAGATTGAAGAAGTAGATGAAGTTAGTAATATATGAGAGACCAAATGTGGANTTATTGTTCTGTGAAGGGTGCTTTAAGGGAATGAAAAGACAACGAATAGTCAGGAGAAATATTAGAAATTGCATATCTGCTAATAAATTATACCTCTAAAATANAGGAGGAATGCTAGAAATTTACAAAGGACAAACAACTCAATGACTATCATGGTGAAAGGACCAGCCATTTCACCAAAGATTGCATATGACTAAGTGTGCTCATGAAAAGATGTTGAACATCTCTAGCCATGGAGAAATGTGACACCACTGCACATCCATTGGAAAAGCTAAAATTAGAAAAGCTGATCACACACAGTTTGATAAGGATGTGCAAGAACTATAATTCCCATATGCTGCCTGTGCAAATATAAAATGTGCTTTAAATTGGGAATATAGTTTGGCAGTATCTTAGAACTTAAATATACACTTCCATATGGGATAGCCATTCTACTTGGAAGTTAACACAATGGGAATTAAAGCAAATCTCTATTTAAGACTTGGGTTGGAATATTCAAAGAAATTTCCTTTGTAACAGAAGCTGCAAGTAATCCAACTATTCATGAACAGGTAATTATTTATAGGCACATTGCAGCACACCTATTAAAAAGTGACCATGTGCATCCTGGAGGACTGAACTATTGACACATACACATTACTATTCGTTTTTTTACTCATTACTTCTTTTGTTTTTTGAGATTATAACATAATTACATCATCTCTTCCTCTCTTTACTCCCTCTAAACCCTCCCATGTACACCCTGTTAGTACTTTCAATTTTATGGCTTCTTTTCCATTAATTGTTGTTACATATAGATATGTATGTGTATATATATACATATATATGTGTGTGTGTTTGTGAGATATATATATATATCCCTAAATGCAACCTGCTTGATCCACATGATCTCAGGGCTATATTATATTGGATAACCAAGTAGTGTGCTCTTCCATNGGAAAGACGATTTCTCCCATTCTCAGCATCCCTTAGTTGTCTGTAGTTCATTCTGTAGGATTGAAGCTTCATGGACTTTCCCCTGTCCACACTAGCGTGTTATTCTTGTTGTCTTTGTTCAGCTCATGTTTAAGCAGTCACATTAGTGAAACATTATGGGTGTACTTTCGACAATAATTATGCTGAATTTTAAGAAGCCAAATGTCTTTATGGCTTATTTATTCTATTTATATGAAATTCTAAAAATGACAAACCAATCTGCCAGAAAATAGGTTAGTTCATGCCTGAGGAGGAGAGAGGAGGAGGGAAAGGCAGCATCAGCAAAGGGCAAGAGGAGATCCTTTTTGACACTGCGTATGTTCATACTCCCTATGTGTTGATGGTGCAGGATGTGCACGTATGTCCAAGAGCATCAAATTGTGTGATTTATGTATGTGCAGTTTATTGTATGACCATCATGCCTCAATATGCTGCTTAAGAAATTGCACTAGTTCTACAATTGTTAGCGTTTACTCACCCAGATTAAATGAGACATGAAAGCATCACTTCTCTGTCCCCCAAATCACTAACATTTAGATGTTCAAAGACCCTCAAAACGAAGACTCAATTTCCTAATCAGATCATTTTTGAAGCCTTTGATTTCTTCTCTTTAATTTAGCATTAGAAGGCCGGGCTAAAAGCAACTGTCTTCTTCATCAGCCAGGCTTTGTCTTTATCATTTAATTAAGGATGAAATGCAGGAATCATTTGATTCTTCACCCCCCTCCCCACTGCTTTTGGCTTCAAATCTNATGAAAGCTAATGTGTTTCAGNAGAGTGGCTGTTAGTTAAATCACATAAATATTAAACAATTCACACTTACTTTTTTGTAAACTTTGTCTGAACACGGTTTACAGCCCAGGCAATCNGGAGCATTGGAAGACGACTTTGCAACACTATCAACAGANAAGACCACAAGGAGGCTTTTCTCAGATTCCNGCATTGTGCAAAACACACAGAACAGACCATGGGAGTTTCATCAANGCTGACCTCTACTGAGTACTTGATGTATATGTCAGGCACTGAGCTAAGCACTGTAACTGTATACTCTTATATAATTTCTACCTTTAGTCTTTGAGCTACTGTAAAATCTTTTGGAGAATTCATTTATATTTTATGTGTGTGAATGCTTACATAAATGTATGTCTGTGTCCTACATGTATGTAGTGCCTGCATAGGCCAGAAGGGAGTGTCCTATCTCCTGGGATTAGAGTTACAGACAATTGTGAGTGGCTATGTAGGTGCAGGATCACACCCCAATCTTCTGGAAGAGCAGTCAGTGCTCTCCAGTCCAGCCCCATTGCACTACTTCTCAGTTAGCACCATTGCTCTATATATGGAAGGAATAAAACAGAATATAAATTCACTAAGATCATGGAGCTTATGGAAAAGATGTCACATGTGAAATTTCCATCTGCTCTGATTCTGAAATGAGTGGGCTGAGCCCCTTGTACAGTAGCCTCCTCACTTAAAGATCATCATTTTCATTGCAAGGTCTCCCCTCTAAACACCAACTCTAAAGGAAAACCAGGAGTTAGATTTTACTTCAGGGATGATGGGATGCCTTGCACAACCTTGATGCATGCGGAGAGGCTTGGACCTGCCTCAGCTGAATGTGCCAGACTTTGCTGACTCCCAATGGAAGGCCATACCTTTTTGGAGGAAGGGATAGGGGGGTAGGTTTGAGGGGGGAAGGCTGAGGTGGGAATGGGGGGAGGGATGAGGAGGGGATCTGTGGTTGGTATGTGGAATGAATAAAAAATTTCTTAATAAAAATATTAATTTTTACATAACAAAAAAATTTTACCTCAGGGTGAAGGAAGGAATTAAACTCTAAGTGTAGAACTCACAGCTATTATTTGCAGTTTTTTTTTTTAATCTGCAAAGCATGTCATTCTCCCCTACCAAGTATTAAGCACTTAATATTTCCTAAGGTGAAGTATGCTTAAACCATGCATTTGCAACACTCTTTAAGAGAATGGAAGCACAGGCATCTTCCAGACACATTGCAGTAGATGGCCAACCCTGGATGCTAGCCCTCAGTGGGACAGATGCCCATGGGTATGTCAATCCTTGAGAAAGTAGTAACCAAGGAACATGAATATGCCCTTGACACGGGCAGGTAAGTGGTCCTTCTGAAATGACAATTTAACCAAGGTCATTAATAGGAACCTGTCACAGTGATGCATTTCACCACATCACCAGATTAGTTGAGTTGCAAAGGTGATGCCAAGCTTANGCGGAAACCCAGTGGAGGCCTTTCTCTACCTTTGTCATTAGTCACCTTTAAAACATCTCTCACTGATGCCTCTGAGTCACTGCTGGGTACTGGCCCTTTCACAAGCAGGGAAGAAACAACCTTGGCTGGTAATTAGGCTGGCACTGTGAGCACTCAATCACTCTCAACAAGATGTTGGATCCGTTCACATGCTACTGAATTTGAGATTGGCTGGATGCTCTTCACAGGGAAAGCAAGACCAGAAACAACCCTGCAGGTTAATGTCTACCTATGGTTAAGAAAAATGGTTTCAATTTGCATTGGCTTGTGAGCAGGCTCCTGTGGGGACATCCTAAGGTATGGTGATCACAGATGACTCACNGACTGCAGCATTGACACACCTTGAGGAGATAGCTTGATCCACACGTTCTCCATTGTTGCCATGGCAGTGGGCAGGAGCCCTGAGGCCAGAGAACTTGTAATTGGAACAAGTTGTGCATGAAGATTAAATTCATGGTGCTCATTGATCAGCAAGGACTGTTGGGTGCTTTCTATGTAGTGAGCACAATGAAGAATTCTTTAGGCAACAAGGGCAAGAGAAAAGGCCCCACTGTAATGTAAACAAAGATGCCTTTCTGAAAAGNCTACAGTTCAAATCCTGAATCTATGACCCCATGTCTGTGTGACAGTGGACAGGGCATTCAACCACTGTAACCTCATTTCTCTCTTCTATACAGTAAGCATACTGAGGGTAGCCTTAAATACTGTTGAAAATTATACTCAANGTAAACAAATGTGTCAGTTACTTAGTAAGCCCCTAGTAACTGCATGTTTGAAATTTTGAACACCTTATGAAGCATGTGCAAAGTCAGTGGATGCTCTCTAAAGAAATTCTCCATGTGCCAGGCAGCGGTGGCGCACACCTTTAATCCTAGCACTCAGGAGGCAGAGGCAGGCAGATTTCTGTGAGTGCGAGGCCAGTCTGGGTTATCAAGTGAGTTCCAGGAAAGGCGCCAAAGCTACACAGAGAAACCAAACCCTGTCTCGAAAAAACAAAAAAAAAGAGAAAGAAAGAAAGAAAGAAAGAAAGAAAGAAAGAAAGAAAGAAAGAAAGAAAGAAAGAAAGAAAGAAAGAAAGAAAGAAAGAAAGGAAAGAAATTCTCCATTCATCTGGAGAAAGAGAGTATCTTGTAAAAATTGCCAGAAATTCTGAGTTGANTGGAATTGTGTTTAAGAGGTCATTTGCAAATTGCNAATTGCATGCCGTAAATATTTGCCTTAGCCTTTAACAAGTCTTTTTCTTCAGTAGCTCCAGCCAACAGCTAAGTTTACAAAGTAATTAGTACACTTGTAATCCCATAGTGAGATTTAGAACAGATTTTTAATTTGCCCAGCTGAGTTACTATGATCAACCGATATGTCCTTTAGGGATATTTCCTTGGAGTCTCATTTTGATTATCCATGTAATTTTCCTTTCTGCAAGATTTTCAATAACTGTTTGTATTGAAACAAACAATTATATCATTGAGTTCTAGCTTTTCAAAGTAAAAGATCTGTTACATTATATTACTTGTTTTATGATTAAAACTACTTANAATGCTTTATGTATTAGAAAATATAACCTATATTTCCTTAAACTCATTTTAAATAATTACAGAGNCATAGAAAGTTTCACACAAAAAAAGTNAGAGCCGTCCTATGGACTGACTCCGTTTTCCTCAACAANGAGCTGTGACTCAGTTGTAGAGCAGTTGTCTAGCATGTGCAAGGCCCTG
>LZPO01098552.1:0-12247 GCA_001675575.1 Neotoma lepida | reverse complement strand
AAAGTGGTAAATATTGCATATGATGAGTGCTAGAAAACCTTCCATAGACAATAAACTATAGGAGGTTAGAGAAGAATCAAGTATCACTATGACTCACTAAGAGAAAGTTATATACAAAATCAGGGACATTCTACACTGTCACATCTGCAAATAGCAAAAATATAAAATAAGTGCTGACTATATGGAAAAAGTATACATGTACTGCTTTTCCTCTTAGATGTGTGTGATTGATAGAATAGCATGGGGGGGAGAATGAATAAAAATTCACACCCGATCTCTAGGGAAAAAGTGATAATGCCTTAGTGCTCTGGATATAAGTGAGTGGCACAATAGATCTGAGAAGTGNTCAGTGACATCAAATGGCCAAACCACTATCCATTGCCCCCAGATCAAATCAGACATTAGAGACCTGTGTCTCACAGATATTCTTCTAACATTATGTGCTCATTAGCTGACCCAGTCCATGACTGCTTTTCCCACTTCAAGACNCAGAATACAGCTCTCTGTTATTAGAGAGGACCAAGTTTGTTTTAGAATATTATTTTAATGTGTGTTACTTTTGTTTATGTTGCATTTCTTTAACTCTGTGAAGCTTTGTTACTGGGCCTCTAAGGAACACCTGATNCTCTAATAAAGAACTGAATGGCNAATAGCAAGGCAGGAGAGAGGATAGGCAGGGCTGCAGGCAGAAAGAATTAATAGAAGAAGAAGTCTGGGAGAGAGGAAGAAGTAGTAGCCAGAGAAGGAGGAGGACATCAGGAGTCAGTCACCCAGCTACACAGCAAGCCACAGAGTAAGAGTAAGATTACAGGAAAGAACAGGAAAAGCCCAGAGGCAAAAGGTAGATGGTATAATTTAAGTTAAGGAAACCTGGCAAGAAACAAGCCAAGCTAAGATGGGCATTTATAAGTAAGAATAAGCTTCCATGTCATTTGTTTGGGAGATAGGTGGCAGGTCCCCCAAAATAGCAAAAACAAACAACAACACAAGGTAAATTAGTGTAGATTTCATTGACACAACAGCCTTCAGTATTGGCTTACACCGATGAGATATACAAGGTCTTCCTGAACATAAATGTTTTACAGCAACAAGGAAGACACAAAAACTCACAATCACCTTGACTTCTCTCTAATTTCACAAAAAAATAAAGATGACCAAAGTGTTATTTCCAATTCAGAACAGGTATCAACTTGTTTATCCATCGTACATTTTAAAATATGCTGTTGCCATTTATCAACCACACTTAAAGGTTGCTCTGCTAAATATTAATGCCAATAATTTCTACTTTGCATACTGATTTAATTTTTAGCATAGTACAGCATAGAGATGGACAAACAATTCATTTTAATACCAAAGTTTTCATTTTGTTCTATTTGTCACCGTGAAGAAATATAAGACTGATCTTTGAAAATAATGTGTGATCTGTATTTTCCAATGTGGTCAGATGTGAAATATATAGCTTTAAGAAAAAAATGTTGAAAAAGAATGTGTGAAATTGGTGATTTCAACACTGAGGAGATATGACCAAGTAATTTTCTTATTTTTAAGACTAAGGATCATATAATTCTTTCATGAGGTAAACAGAGCATTAAAAGCATTTTTCATAATGCTCAATCTATAAGTGCTAGTGATTACTGCATGAATTTTATATGCATCTGAAATAAAATATCATGAAATATCATGAAATATCATAAATATCATAAAAACATGAAATATCATGTTATTCATGATACTCTTCAAGTAATAAAGAGTTGGGAAAGTATGTGGAAAAATATACAGAAAAAATTCACCTTCCCTGATTAATATATTTTCATCATTCAGCACACCATATGTGCTAAAATATTTATGCAATATCTTACATCATGCTGTTTTGGATCAGGTCATTTCCTTTTGTCCAAAACCTTGCCTCTGTGATAGACAATTCATTATCTTTGCCCACTTGTTCTTTCTTTTCTCAATCCCAGACTATAAATAGGTGGAANGGTATCAGTTATTTTCAAAAGGAATGCTTTGATATTAATGATGATATTTTATGCAATTACTCAACTTCAGTTCATAGCATAGTGACAAGTTGAGAATTAATGAGTCTTAAAAACACCATACTAAATGGAAAAAAATTCTTCACAAAAACATATGACTCTAATCACAGGGAATGTGCAGCATAGACAAAATTGCAGTGATAGAATTCAGACTTTTGGAGAAAAGTGGGTAAAATGATAAATACCAATAGACATGGAGGTTTCTTTTTGAGATTATGACTCATTTTTTTAAAATTCTTACATGAATACTGAGTTTGCATCATTTTCCTCCTCCACCATCCATATACTCCAATGTTCTCCCATTCCCTCTCAAATTTCTTACTTCTTGCTCTTTACTGTTACACAAACACACAACCCGCCAAGTCCCTTTAGTGTTTGTATGTATATATGTTTAGGGTTGCCAGCTGGGATTCTATAGCCTATGTGACATCCCTGAAGTCAGAGGACCAGGGCACCTGCTGTTTGACAATGTGTTCTAGATCATGATTTTAAAAAAGTGAATGTAGTTATTATCCTACAAAGCTCCATGAATTAAGAACTACTAAATTGTATCAAATTTTTTTGAAGTTCAATATGTTTTAACATATATCACTGACTTCAAATATCAGTCTCATTTATTTTTTCTTCATGTTTTATGAATAATCAAATCCTTGGCTCTTCATGTTTAATTGAACAAATTTAACACCATGTCATTTGAATTATATGCCACTAGATCTGAAAAAAAACATATGAAAAACTTTACTTCTGAAAAAAAGCAGAATTCATAGTTCTTTTGACAACCAAGTTTGGTAAACTGGCCAGGCAGTCTGAGCTCAAAGATAGGTGAGAGTGAACTTGGTAATTGTTGTAAGGTTGTTTCCAATGGCAGCAACTATGAACTTTAAAGGAAATATGTCTTGGGAATGTAAAAATAGTTACTATTTAGCCCAATGGTAATATGAGGATTGACCATGTATGAAACCCTGGGCTTTAACTCAAACTAATCAAAAACAAGAATAAGCAAAAGATACATGATCAGATTGTCTTTCTTATTTCTTCTAAGAGATACAGCTATCACACACTAATGTTGTTTGTTTTTTACTCTTTTCTTCCTTAGGGAGGCCCACCACCCAGCTCCCAAATAAACTACACACAGAGGCTTATTCTTAATTATCAATGCCCAGCCTTAGCTTGGATTATTTCTTGCCAGCTTTCCTTAACTTATCCCATTTACCTTTTGCCTCTGGGCTTTTCCCATTCTCTTACTTCTGAATATCTTACTCTTACTCCATGGCTTGCTGTGTAGCTGGGTCGCTGGCCTCTGATGTCCTCCTCCTTCTCTGGCTACTTCTTTCTTCTCTCTCCTCCATCTCATTTCTCCTTCTATATATTCTCTCTGCCTGCCAGCCCTGCCTATCATTTCTTCCGCCTTGCTATTGGCCATTCAGTTCTTTCTTAGACCATCAGGTGTTTTAGACAGACACAGTAATACAGCTTCACAGAGTTAAACAAATGCAACGTAAACAAACAAAGCACTCCTTAAAATAATATCCTACTACAGAATAACCTGCAATTATATGCATACTTACCATAACATTTTATTATGACAGCCTGTGTTAATTGTTAAAAAGGAAAGTAGGAACTATACAAAAGATTGAAACCCTGAAACATCTCTTTTTATCCCTCCTCCCCTCTATCTGTGTGTGTGTGTGTGTGTGTGTGTGTGTGTGTGTGTGTGTGTGTGTGGGTGTGTTTATGTTTCAGCTTGTAGCCTAGACTGACCTCAAACAATCTTAGGTTCCTCCAGCCTGTGCATCCTGTGTCCTTGGAATCCAGATGTGAAACAATATGCCTATCTACCTAGAAGCTGTTTTTAATTTTAAANGTTTTATTGTTTCCTTATGTGACAGTTCTTCTTTTATGTTTAGTTCTGGCACCACGAAAACCAATAAGCCAATCTCTGTCCAGGATTCATTAAAGGGAAAAAAACCAACCCAATACCTCAATTTATATTAAAAATAATCAATGGCAACATTGCAAAGATAGCATTTTGGGTGGTCACTCATAATGCAATCTTAGACATGAATTACTGCTAAGTGCACCTACTTTGTAACTCCAAGATTATTCACCTCCATGACTTGCAACATGAGCTATATTATAGACACTAATTGATAGACCAAGTACCACCACTCAGAATCATATGNCAAAACAGTTCTGTAACTTTTCCAGGACTCACAACTTCTTAGAGCAAAAAGAAACCAACTTATTTATTATGATTATGTTTACATAGATTATCTCTGTGGAGAACTAAAGTGGACAGAGCCTTAGGTTCTTATGGTCTGTGAGGAATTCTGTAGTAAAAAGTGTGGCCATGGTATCACTGGATATCCATCACCCTAGACAATGCAGTAGGAATGTTAAAGCATAGATGATTTCTTCCCTGACTCTTGTGCTAGTTATCTTGCCATCACTGTCACCAAATTACTTAACATAGATAACATAAAGGGGGGAAAGTTATTATTGACTCATTGTAGTGGATAGCTGTTCCAGCTTTGACCTGGAAGTAATACCCTTAATGAGGCTTCCCGTAACTGCCATGCCTACCTAGGACCTCCCCCTGGGGTGGGCTGAGATGAGAGCCTTTAAGACTGGAGATCCATCTGTGCTGACTCTCTTGGTTCCTGGTAATCCTGGATGCTGAATGACAGACTGAGCAGAATTCTCCAGAGAACACCGCTGGACTGCACCTCACCTCTCCTGGACCCTGTCACCAACCCCTTTACTGGCTGTAAGTTACCACTAAATAAATCTTGTATTAACTACATGGAGTTGCCTTAATAATTTCCTCCTTTAACTCATAGTGTCAGATGGTTAAGTAAATTGTGGCAGAGATGGAGTGAGTTTGGAAGCAGAACAATTCACATCATAGTGGGCCAGGAAACAGAAAATAACTTCTGGTGCTCAGCTGCCTTTTTTTTTTTTTTCTTCACCAGCTTTTATTCTCCTGGAATTCCCAGCTCATAGAAATCATGCTGCTCACATTCAGTGTGGCTATTTTCCATCAGTTAATTCTCTTTGGGAATATCTTCTCTCGGTACGCAGAGGTATGCCTCAATCTCTTATGCAATTCCACATCCGGTCAATTAAACAATACATGTAAAACATCACAACTTTGAACACTCAAGAGTCAGCTCTCTCCCTCTGGTCCCTACTCTTTTTCATTTATCTGGCAAATATTAGATTTGCCTGACTTTTTACAGTTTTGTCAGTAATATTTTAATGAAGTCAGTAGAAAGAGAAGAAAGGCCATCACTGGAATCCAGCCCTTCCTTGAAGTTACATATGCAATGAGATTTCAGAGTACAGAATAGTTGGAGTCCAGGGTAAGTGGACAAGGCCAGGCTTCTCAGCTCTCAGCACAGACTAACAGAACACTACAGATGCATTTGAAAGAAGAGTGACCAGGCACTTGGATGAGGAGCATTGACAGGAAGATGGTAGCTCAAAGCCAACCTAGGCTAGAGAGTAACACTATGTCTCAACAAAAAGACAATAAAACAAACAAACAAAAATGAAGTTCTACTACGTGTGATTACTAATTTAAAAGATCTGCAAGCTCACATCCATTCTTATCTGAGCTCATGCATTAAGCTCTTGGACATGCTGTTTGCCAAATACTTCCATGTTTGTGTATATTTAGGGACAATTAACTCTATTCTAGCTGGTAATGAAGTTTTTCTTACCTTTTATCTTTCTATTACCAGAATGTTCTAAGAGATTACAAATGCCTCTACAGAATGTATATTGGTTAAGGAATTTTGGAGAGTTGGTAAAATAACTTTTGATTGGGTTTACTATTGGACCAGGAATCAATTAATTCAATAAATATATAAAATAAATATTCAAATTATTCCTAACCTTACTTTCTTTCTAGTCAATATGAGGCATGACTCTGACACTTTTCATCAATTTAGTTTAATTTGTTTAGGATAACAAAAACACAGGAAGTATACAAGCTACTGGTGTATTGTCGTTATGCTGTGGGAAGTAACCAAGCCGTACAAAGCTCCATATGCTAGCCTATAGCCCATTCTTTCTACACAGTGCCTCCATATCACCTTGTCTTAAATTTACAGCATGACCTGCCCTTTGATCTATCATATTTTAGACTGTAACTAGAGCTCAGATGAATGAATTAGGCAGACAGACAGAGGAGAAAAAGCAGGAAGAGGAGGAGTAAGGAAGAAATAGGAGAAAGGTGATGGAGGGAAGGAAGGAGTGAGGAGACATAGAAGAGAGGAAGAGAGAGAGAGATAATGAATGAATAAATGAATGAATGAATGAATGAGGCTGTCTCATTCCAGTCATCCCAGTGACCTGCAGAACTCTCAGCAGGCCTTGCTGATTAAAGGTTCTGTCTTCTAACACAGTGGTCCTCAACTCTCCTAATGCTGTGACCATGTAATAACAGTTCCTCATGTTGTGGTGACCCCCAACCACAAAATTATTTCATTGCTACTTCATGACGGTAATTTTGCTGTTGTTATGAATTATGATATAAATATCCAATATACAGGATATCTGATATGCAATCCCCAAAGGGTCTTGACCCATAGGTTGAGAACCAGTGTTCTAGCATCTCTCATTAATACCAAGTTGAAGACNAAGATTTTAATACTTGAGCTTGAAGCAAAATCAAGATCTAAGACTTGGCAAACTCTTAATTCACCAGACTTTAGCTTTGCTCATATCTATATACCCCTCAATGCTGTGCTCATTGTCAGGAATCTGAGTGTTATATTTCTTTTCTTTTAACCCCTCCAAATGTTACTAAACAATAAGCTATATTTAGTCCAAACCATAACTGCCCCACATTTTTATTAATTCAAGTCATGTGTCAGGTTACTCAAATAAATACTTGTAGGCAAAAGAAAAAAATGGGGTCATAAAGAGAAAGATTTCATATATGGACACAAACATATACTAATGTACTTGCCTCTGACAGAAGTTATACTGCTACCGTGCATAAATATCAGGAACTAATATATTTTATATAAAATGCCAGTGGCTATAAATAGACATAAAAATCCTTCCTGATAATATGAATTGTAAATGTCTCAACATTAGGCGTTCTGAAGAAGTGTGGCAGTTCCAGGCTTGGCTCTAAATATCTATAAGGTATGTGTTTATAAAAGTGTCACAGCCACTCACAGAATGTTAAAAATTGATGCTGAATAAATTCCTGTAAGTGGAAGAGAAAGAAAAATAGGTGTGTTTTTTGTTACAAAAATCTAACGCAGTTTAGAAAATGCTGACTAGAACGAAGTTCAGTGGAGCTGGTTCATTGCAATGTCTTTTCCATCCAGACACTGAGCTTGCCTCATGACCTGCTTAGATTCTTCTTCCTTTACTGCTGACTTCCCATCTGGTGCCAACTACAGGTCTACTCTCTGCTTCTAACATGTCTCCTTTTTTTTTCTTAAGATTTTGCATATGTGAGCGGGATCATACAGGATGGCTTAATTCACATCTAAATCTTTAAACAGAAACCTGAATAATGCTTTTGGTATTGGAAAAATAAAGACTTTGATAATATACCCGACTGCTGCAAATGTTGATACATAAAAAAGTGGTAGCAAAATATGAACAGGTTGATAGCATTCCTTGTGCCAGGCTGCTCACTGCGAACCCTGACTTACTCCAGGTTCTAGCAGGGCTTTCACTCACTTCATTGGATCTTTCTGTTCGAGTCACTGTTCCCAAGTGATCTCTCTGACTATACTGTAAATAGACAACCTTCCTCATATTTTGTCACTTTCTTCCCTTTATCTATGGTTGCTGTTGTTGTTTTCATTCAGAATGGGAAAGCTTGTGCATGATTCTAAGTATTCAATTATATATAAACACACATGCATGAATTTCTGTTGACTTCAATATGCAGATATGCATATTCTCTCAAGAGTAAATATGCCCAATCCTGACTCTTATCAATAAATAGTGTTAACAGCTGCTTGTTAGTAGCATCACTCTAGCATCATGAAACGATGTTGCATTTCTAGATCTTTACACGGAGCTATATGCATCTATTTCTATAAGCATAACAAACATTTCTTGGTTCATTTTAAGTTCAGGAAATAAGCTTGTTAAGGATATGGTTTTCTTTCATCCTTTTTACTAGTATTGTCTATCTATCTATCTACCTACCTACCTACCTATAAACTACCAATATCTCTATTCATCATTTCTTTCTTTCTTCCCTTCTCTCTCTCTTTCTTAGCAAAATTCACTGTATTCAACAAGATGGTCTTGAACTCAAAGAAATCTTCTTACATCTCTATACTTTTAATCACTGGGGACACATGTACTACCACATGCTGTTATAGAACTGTGTGTGTTTGTTCTTTTTGTAGTTTGTTTTGTTCATATATGTTTCTGTAAGATGAATCTTAAACTGTCTTATTAATTGAAAACACCAGGCCAGGTATTGGGATAAATTCTGAAAGGTCAGAGAAACAGAACAAGCCACAGCCAACCTCATCTTGCCAACTCCTCAGCTGATCTTGTTTCCTCAGACTGCAGGCCTCTGAGTCCTCACCTGAATGGATCTCAGCTGAACTGCTGTTCAAAGCCTGAAAGCTTAAGAGACCTCTAGTTTCTGGTTCTCACACATTATATACCTTTCTGTTTCCTGCCATTACTTCCTGGGATTAAAGGCCTGTATCTTTCCCAAGCAAGACATAGATCTCAAGTCCTGGGATTAAAGGTGTGTACCAGCACGCCTGGCTCTGTTTCCAGTGTGGCCTTGAACTCACAGAGATCTGGATGGATCTCTGCCTCTGGAATGATAGGATTAAAGGCATGTGTGCCACCATTTTTTGATCTCTATGTCTATCTAGTGGCTGTTCTGTTCTTTGACCCCAGATAAGTTTTATTAGGGTACACAATATTTTGGGGGACACAATATAATCACCACATGGTTCTTTGTGTTTGCTTATGAATATGATTTTGTTTTATCCATTATTATTTTCTAGGTGATGATCATTTTCATACTAAAGAACTCTGTGACTTTAATAACAAGAGTAACATGTTTTCAACACTAGTCATTCTTACAGCTTATTTTAAAATAATTGTGGACAGCGTAGTGTTTAAAAAATTTGTTCATAGAGGAATCATAGTCATCTTTTAAAAGATAATCAAAGGTTTGCAAAGATGGGCGAAATGATTGTCATCCAAGCATGTAGACTAAAGTTCAGATTCCCANAACTCATGTAAAAGCAGAAAAGCATGGTGACACTCAGGAGGGTGAGACAAAAGATCCCCGGACTATNCAGAATTAGCAAGCTCTTGCTTAGTGAGAGACTCATACTCAATAAATAAAATGAAGAGAAATAAGAGAGGCAGCCAACATCTACATAAGTCTCAAATATGTTCTCAGGAGTGAGATTACTGCCCCTTAATGATAGCAATACTTATACATTAAGGACATACTTTATTTTCTAGAATGAGTATAATCACATTTTCATCAGTGGTGTGCATAGGCTCCCTTTTTTCCAGGTCCTCACTAATGCTGTCTTTTGTTGTCTGGTAATAGCCATCTCAGCACAGATGCAGCTTTGCCTTACTTTAGTTTTAATTTATGTGTCTTGATGTCTGTAAATGATGAACTTTTCAAAATTATCGGCTTTTAGCCAGTATGATGTCTTCCTTTTAGAAAGTTCCTTTCATGTACTTTGGACAGTTCTAAAATTATATATTCTTGTGTATGAATTGAGTTCTTTGGATATTTTGATATCTCCTTTTTAATATGATTTTTTAAATATTTGTATCATTCTACAGGATATCTCTTCATTTTGTTGGTGGTTTACTTGCTGTGTAGAAAGTTTTTAGTTTCATCCAATCTGTAAAAGTTGTTTGTATCACTAGTAGCCAATTTGCAAAACTTGCTACTCTATAGGTCTGGAGCTGCAAACTGTTAGCATCATGTTAAATTAGTATATATGTTAGTGACAAGGAGCCCCTGTCTCCTGCTGGCAAACACTAATGTCATTAGTTCACATTTTAGTACCTATGGGAAGATTGTTATAGATAAAAGGAAAAACCAAACTTTGATTTAGCCAGGAAACAGAAGCTCTGGAGAAAAGTCTAGCTTTCATCACTGAATATATTTTGATAGAAGGACATGCAAACAAAAGGGATCTACTGCACTCTGACAAATAAAGGAGACAGAGAGAGAGAGAGAGAGAGAGAGAGAGAGAGAGAGAGAGAGAGAGAGAGAGAGAGGACTAAGTAGATATATTTAAAATCATGTGCATGGATTTATTTGCTTAACTGAAGTTGTAAAAACCTAAAGATAAAAGAGAATAGGAAGAAATATTTAAACACCCTTCTGTCATAACTGCTAAATCAAATGTAAAGAAAGTGACTTAAAGCTAAGGTCCGCCTTCTTTAGCAGCAAACAATTTGTCAGAAGCTGAGTTGTACAATAAGTGAAGCTTGTAATTGTGGGAAAAAGAAATACATTCACTTTTTATTACAAAATCCATATTAAGTGAAGATGACTCAGTGAATCTTCATAGTTGTGCCATTGTTATTAATAGAGCTGTAGTGAAAGTGACTACTTCATTGAACAATCATTACTAGTGTTTATTGTATTCCTTCAGTGAATCAGGTCTTGTTTTATGTGCATTGTTATATGTAACACCATTAGCAATATTTCAAAATGATAATACTCCAGTTTGAAAATAAGAAAAGTATAGCATTAAATATCTCATATTCTACACTTAAGAAGAATATAAAATGTAGAATATCCCTCATGCTTTCCATGACCTTTTGTTCTATTTCTCTTGTTTCTAAATCTAATTTCTGGATTTATATGTCTTTTACTTTGGTGTGGCACTGTTGTCTGTCATGTCAATCATATATGCCTTAGAATCTCCATCACTTCAAAGTGATGAATACCCACAATGCACCCTTAGGAAGCCAATGCTTTGATTATCAAGGTATCCCAACAGAAGTAGTCTAGCTCTCAGGAGTCAACAGCTTCAGACAATGATAGTCTATCTAACCTAAAATATATTGCAAAGGTTTAAAGGAAATACAGACAGCACAAATTGAAATGTTTCAACTTCTTATCTTTTTTTATCCTTTTTTCTTTGTTGTTTCATTTGTTTCTAATCATATATGGAAAAGTAACAACTGTGTGGAAGGAAAAATTCAGCTAACAACATGAAAGCAAAATGATCAAATTTATTTGGGACATTTATTTTTATCTTAATTTATGTCATACCTATCATTAAATGTATTTTAAATACCCAATATAATGAAAAAAAACATCATTTGTACATCATTGCAACTCAAGACTTTAAATTCACAAAGAATAGTGGATCCAGTAATAAGCATGACACAACACTAAAATGAGCCAATAGCTCTGAGGTTTTCTGGTGTGGTTGTTTGTTTGTTGGTTTCAGGTTTTTGGCAAAAATGGTGACAACTTACCATTTTGAAGTGATGAAGATTCCAAGGTGTCCATGACTGTCATGACAGACAACAATACCTACACCAAAGTAAGAGAAATATAAATCAGAAATTAGGCACAGGAGAAATAGAATGAAAGGTCATTGCAAACATGAGGGATATTCAATTTTGTGATGAAGAAGTGCAATTAAGGTAAAGATAAATAGCATAGGAATTTAGAAAGACCTTGAAAATTACAAATTGTTTTTTGGAAATAATCTTATTTATTCATTGAAAAATTCATACACATATACAATGTATTATCATCTTATCCACTGTTCATTCTCCATCCAACTAATTCCTCCTGGGATACTTCAAATTTTCTCCCTGCCACTTCATGAAATTTTGTTTATTATTATTATTATTATTATTATTATTATTATTATTATTAATCACTCACTGAGACTAGTTAGTGCTGACCATGAGTGAACTGGTATGGGCCCATCCACAAGGTCATGGGCAACCACATCCTCAAGGAAATGTGAGTCTTTCTCTCTCAGCAGCTGTCAATTGCCAACAGATCATCAAGTCGGCAATGGATTTCAAGAGTCTTTTCCCCATTAGGATGAAAGTCATGCAGGTCTGTGGTGGCCACTAAAGGCACTGTGAGTTGATTTACGAATCAGTCAAAACCTATTCATAAGTCAGTGTTTCATAGCACCTCTATTTATTCTCCAGTTCTTACACTTTTTCCCTCCTCTTCTACATGTTTCTTG
>LZPO01098551.1:2962-13933 GCA_001675575.1 Neotoma lepida | reverse complement strand
TTAGCGCCTGAGTGGTAGTCATGAGTATTATCAGGTACATACAGAGAAAACTACGATAATTTAGCATGATGACAGAACTTTGGAATGCATCAAGATGTTGTCCATTTATCACAGAGTAGATACACAGAGGCCAGCATCCAACACTAATACTACCCTGAATCTCATATGTTGCATAAAATGTCAGAAAATTAAAGAGCATGCAGTAGGAGGAAACGTAAAGTTCTAAATTCCGTCTGGGCTTTGTGTGAAAACAGCACCATGGCCCAGATAGCCGAGGCGATTTGCATGATGTTACGGACCCAGCTTGCGACATGGTGTATCCTTGCACTCCATCCCTTGTCTTCCCAGTCTTCCGTGTATCCCATGATACCATGCTCAAACTGCTACTTCTCCATTCTCGGGCACTCCTGCCTCCTCTAGGGCTGATTTGCACTTCAGAGAGGATCCTAAACCTTAACTTCAGTGCAGAATCAGTCTCTTGAGAGACAGCTCTGTTGCCATTTGCTGAGAACCAGTACTTATAATGATACTGGGCTAGCAAGGAAGAAGTTGGGTCATGGTCACAGGTAATGATGCCACTATTTAATATACTTTTAATAGTGCTGGGGATTGAGTTGAAGGCCCCATCCATGCTAGGCAAGCACTCTATCAACAGAGCTACTCCTCCAGCCTTAATATGATACTTTTAATGTCCATTTTCTCCCATGGTGTTTTACTATTATGATCTTTCTTCAGGATTCTTTCCTTATTTTTCATGTTCTTCANATATCATCTATACAACATTGAATTCATATTGGTCCTTAATTTAACTTATGCTGAATTTAGATGATTGATTTGTTCTAAGTCTGGCAACTCATTTTGACACCTTATTCATTTTTCAAGACCTTTCCTGGGCCCTACTATTCCAATTTTCCAGTGGCTTGGGACTTTTGCTTGAAGAATTTTTAAGGCATCTAGTCAAATTAGGTGATTTCTACTTCCAGCACAGCCTTCTTCTCTCTTTCCCTCACCAGACCCCACACATATACTGCTTGTCTACCCTTGAATATATTCTGTTTTTCTATCACAGGACTTAGTTACAACAATAAATTTTGAAGTCTCCTCAGTACAATGACACTGAAAGTTGACAATCAGAAACAAAATATTTGAAAAACTTGTGCAGAGAAAGTGAAAAGTAAAATTGATTGAAAAGTCAAAACATTAATACAGTGACTTAATTTCCTCAACTGGCATTCTTGTCCTCTATTCTGCACATAATTATTAAATTGTTTTTATTAATTCCTAGATGTGCTTTCTAAAATGTATTTATTTATTCTTTGAGGGATTCATACACATCTACAACATATACAAAATACATACAATCATTTCCATCCCCATTTCCCCCTCCAATGTCTCTCAGACACCCCTAATATTTTCCATTTTCTCCTGCCAAATATAGAATATATATATATATATTCCTCTGATATATTCATCTATATGCAATGGGCACTACTGTTATCCACATGGGCATGGGGCTATCCACTAGAACGTGGTCACCTTCCCAGTGGCCACAATCTCAACCCAAAATGAGTATCCCTCCACCTGCCACCATCAGTTGCCAATAGCTCCTTGGCTAGAGGGAAGGCTTCCTGACTCATGCTGAAATTTTGACAGATTTGATTTTGTGCAGGTAACCACAGCTGTTGTTAGTTCATGAGTGCAACAGCCATTCAGTGCCTAGAAGANAGCATTTCNGGGCATGCCTCCCAAGCCTCTGGCTCTTACCTTCTTTCCTCCCCATCTTCAGCTTCTTCCACAGGATGGAATTCATGCCTGGCACTGTTAACTTAGTCAAAAGCCCTTAGCTTGGGAGATCATAGGCCATTTTGGGGANCCAACAATAGTTNTTTTGCTCTGCTATGCTGTCAAATTGCTTTCCATATATTTATGTTTATGCCTATAGATCAGGACTGCTCTCAACNTTGGCCAGAGAACCTTCCTTTTTTGCAATGGGCAATGGTTAATGCAGAGACTCATAACTGATCAGAATGTTGTATACATGTGACCATGAGTGTACATCCCCAAATGGACATTTATGTTAACACCACCTACTAGACTAAAGGAACATGGTAGAGGTACATTTTTACACTTCAACATCCCTGATATAAAGATGCATCTCAAAAATTAAAATCAATGTCCTTTGCAATCATAATAGGCATGCCCTTCAAAGAAACAGAAAATATTAGATCATTTTATAAATAGTGAATTTAATGCAATGAAATATTAATATTAAACCGTAATATTACGTAGTATTGTGGACTAGTGTTTTTCCCAAAATAACTTATACATATTAATGCTTTAAATCTTCACAAAACCAAAAAGTTAGATTCACATAGTCTCTCTCTCTCTTCAGACTTAGGATGCAAAGGAAATGAACTGGGGAGATAGCTCAATCTATAAAGTGTGTACCACATAAGCATACAGATCTAAATTTGGACCCCTAGCACCCAAGTAAAAGCCAGACATGGTGGTGTGCACCTGTAATCCCAGTGCTGAAGGGGCAGAGACAGGTAGATCCCTGGGGGCTGGCAGGCCAGCAAATCTAGCTCAGTGAACCCCAGATTCAGTGAGAGCGCTGCCTCCAAATATAAAGTGGAGCTTAGTCAAGGAAGACACCGGGCGTTAACCTCTGGCCTCTACATACTTGTGCACACGTTATATCCATGAAGCCCTCACACAGTGCATATGCACACACATATGTATGCACAGAGAAAGAAAAAGTGCTAAGGGGATTAACGTTAACAGCTAAACATATTGTCTGAAATTCCACATCTAGTAAGTAACGAGGTGGGGAAAAGACTGACTGCCCCAAGGCTGCACTCTACCTTCTACTAATGCCGCTTTGCTTTTCTGGGCATGTCTTTAGACCCTTTCCTGNCAGGCTCCTCCTGGTTTGTCTTGTAAATGTATTTCCTCATCTTCTGCTAAATCACTGAACCATCCATCCTCATTCTCACTACTACTTGTGTATCCGGATGTTTTATCGGAGGTTCTTTATTAGAATCAAGATAAATGCAGTAGTTAAGAAGCAATCTCTGGAATCAGAAACTAATTGAGTTCAAATACTGCCTTAACCTTTAACCAGCCCTGTCCTATTGGATAAATGATCTGACTTCCCTTCATTTAAACCATAGATTATTTTCCCCCTCAAAATCTCACCTCATCGGATGATCATGAGAATAATCCAAATGACTTATTTATAAAGTATTTAGAGTAATATTTTAATATAGGATTCTCAACTGTATTATGTAGGCTTCTCTACAGGAACAGGGCCAACAGAATGAATATCTAATAAAAGGGAAATTATCAGATTGGCTTACACCATATGATCTGGGGAGTCTTGCAATGGCTGCCTCCTCAATGGAGAGTCTGAGACCTGGGTAGTCAGTCCATAAGGCTGGACGTCCCAGCAGTCCCAATTTGGCACTGGAGGCCTGGAGGGTTTCTGGAGTGTCACTGGTCTTATTGGAAGATGAAGAAAGCTGGCTCTGATGTCAGTGAAGGACAGCAGCAGCGGAGCAAAAGTAGTGGACACACTCACCAGCAAGGGGCAAAGGCAAGCGGTCAAAAGGCAACAGCTTTTGCTGTGGCCCTCTTTACATATGGCCAACCACTGGAAGGTACCACCCACCTAGGGGAGAGCCATCCCCTCTCAGTTAATCCTGTCCAAAGAATGCCTTTACAGACCCACCCAGAGGTGATTTTTAGATCCAGTCAAGGTGACAACCAAGAGTTCATTATCCTGCCAACAATGTCTATTTATGAAATGATAAAATTCATAAATTATATCTAGTTAGAAATTTTATTAATTATAAATTTTACAAATATATTATAAATTATAAGATTCAAGTAAAAGGGATTGAAATGAGGTAAAAATATAAAAGAAAGTAATCAGAAAATTTGTCAATTTTTAGCTTATTTGTGCATCAATAAAATTTGTGTTCAGGTTGTGTTTTGTGAAAAGTGGTACAGGTACAGCATCTGAATTGCGAATGTCTGGTGGAGAGAAGGAAGGGGCCTTATGGATGACCTTTGTATGGTAGGGCCTGGCTTCAGTCATCATGTGGGAGAGGGGGATAAATTAGCTTTTGTTTCTCCAAAAAAAGTAGAGGAGCACAGACACATCTCTCAGTTAACAAAGCAGAGGGAAATTACTCCCAGCTAAGATGGGTCTGAAGGGCTTCATGTGCCAAGTGCATAAATGCCTACAATATGCTGTGTTGAGAAGACAAAGAACAAACACTAGCCATGTTCTCAAGCTGCTGCCTCTAGCATTCATCTGTGGTTTAGATATGGATATTGATTNTGTGAAAGCATCACTTTTGAGTTAGGTTGATATCTTAGTAAAGTTGGATTCAACTTCTTCCAGGCAAGCTGGATCTAAAATGGTTGCTGAATTGTTCCTTCCGGAAATAAATACAGAATTACTTCTTTTCCATGTTACTGCTTTTAACTATGTGAGTGTGAATTAGATTCAAAGGAGAACAGGGGGGGAAATGAGTATTTTGGTAAAGACCCAAATAAAACCATTTTAGTTACAGTTCAGGTGACTGACTGCTGTGTCCAATGCAGGTGGTTTAACTAAAGAAAACACATACTAACTGGTAACAGAGAAAGACATATGCCTATGCTCTACAAGATTAAAACCCTCATTAATTATGTGAGAAGGGGCCAGATGGAACAATTATCCTATCAAACCCCATGATCATGAATAATATCTTCTCATTTTCAGCTACAGAGCTTCATATACTGATAGATTTTTTCCCCCTAGAAAAACCAATGGAAATGCTAAAACATAGTTAAAATTAGAATATGGAATTTCTTTTTTCTTCTTTTGTCCACCAGATGTCCCTCTTCTCAAACTTGGTGATGTGTCAAATACACAAACAAGTGGCATGCTGTGTTACTAGGGTGAAAAAAACCAAACCTGGTAGATGAGTTGAAAAAATCCCAGTCAATCCCAACTTTTATTTTGGCAAGAGAAAGTAACAAAATCTCGACAGCTACATCTAAGTGTCCTCCAGACTTGGGGTGGAGCTACCTTGCTCACTGTGTGGTTGATTGGCCTGTTAATAATTCCAGTCACTCAGTCCCTGGGCAAGTCTCCTCCAAGGCAATGGGTGTATTTCTGGTCAGCTTGAATAATGGAAAAGTGTCACTTTATGGAAATGTGTCCCTTGTACTTGCTACACAGTTTGAAATTTCTACTACTAAGGAGTATGTAACGCAGACCCAATACATTTGTTTCAAATGATGGCCAGTTATATAATTCAACAAGTAGGAACTCCACCTGTATGTGGTGGTATTTAAATCTAAACATGCTGCATTCCCAAAGTCCTATAAATTGAATTATTTGGCATAAGGAGGACATTTTCATATAAACATAAATTTTTAAATGGTGATTTGAATTGTGAGCTAAATCAAACAATTTTTAATTGTATTTTCATTTATTTATTTTAATGGTTTTTTTTCCCCTGAGACAGGGTTTTATCTGTGTAACAGTCCTGGCTGTCCTGGAACTTACTTCGTAGACCAGGCTGGCCTCGATCTCATAGAGATTTGACTGCTTCTGCTTCCCAAGTGCTGGGATTAAAAGTGTGCACCACCACTGCCCGGCTCAAACAATTCTTTAAATGATACTTTTTATTCTTTTAAGGTTTCAAACATTTATACTATGTGTATTGATCACATCCATTCTTTCCTATCTTACCTCCCTCCAACTCTGTCTTGTGACCCCCTACCCCTCTCCCTCCCAACTTCATGTCCTCTTTGTTGTTGTTATTATAATTAATAACTCCTGAATCCAATTAGTGCTGTCCATACACACATGGCCACTCACTGGGGACATGGCAACCTATCAGCAGCCATGTGATTCTTAACGTAATATATATCAGGATAAACTGCTCAGGAATTGTCTATATTAAATAATATTTGTGAAATAATTAATACTTCCTGATAAACTTTATTTAATTTTATTAATTTTATGTGGTTGAGTGGACATGTCACAAAACCTTTAGAAAGTTATTTGCCAAGGTAGAAATCAGAATTCAGATGTCTATCATAGTCTCTGCCTCACTGTTTGGGTGTAGCAGTAAATAATCTGAATTATAAATATTTTCCTCTATTCAAATCTTTTCAGAGTAACCAAAGAGTATTCAAAGTGCATTTTTATCTTTACATTATCACATAAGCCTCTAATCTTATGATTATGGCTTAATATCCATTAATCTGAATGAACACAGATAAGCACATAAATTCCCAGAGGGAATAATACTAAGTGAATGAAATTTTGTCACAGAACTGGGTAATTATTGCAAATGGCGATTACTTAGCATCAGCACAGCTGTCTACATACGAAGTTATTATATTTTATTTTTGGAGCTGGTGGTTGGGTTTGGCCTTAGTGAGTGAACATCTGAGCTTTAGGTTACTCTTAAAGGCATTCTTCCAATTCCATAGAACATAAGTGGGTGGGGACTTTGAAGTGTAAGGGGCAATGATTCTGCCCATGTGGGGTGGCGTTCTCTCCAGAACCTCAGGGAGAGGAGATGAAGATGGATGAGGGAATGCNAGGAGAGACAGCTAGAATTNGGGGGCATTTGAGTGAGAGTGGTATGGAAACCTAGTGCAGTGGAAACCTTCCTAAAATATAATGAAGGCAATCCAATCCTAATGAAGTCTCCAAATAATATGGGGGAGGAGAGCAGAGTCCCAACTGGCTACCTCTTGTCATCAAACAAAGCTTCCAGTACCAGGACTAAGTTACATCCAATTGAGTTGTTGGCCAAAGGGGTCCCATGGAAATCCCCAAACAAAACAGGCTGTTGCCAAGACAATAGGTTGCTCTCCACAAAATGACAGCAAGACCCGCTGCTTAAGACAGCACCTATATAACTCATTGAACATGGAGAGGACATGTTGTCTTGCCCACAAAATATGCTAGGGCAATGGTGGCACAAATACCATGGAAGTAACCAACCAATGTCTGATCTGACTAAAGGCCCATTCCTTGAAACGGAGCCAATACCTGACACTGCTTGGGTGACCACGACCCAGAGACTAAATAGCCCAGAGACCTAGGGTAAAACCAAATACTACTGGTCTTGAAAAAAAAAAGGTAGTATAAAATGACTCCTAATGATATTTTGCTATAGTCATATATCTGATGATATAGTCATATACTCTGATGATGGCCTTATCAGCCATCATCAGAGTAGCTTNTGTTGACTTTTAGAGAGAGTAAGTGTTGAGAATTAGACCAAATGTCTTGATTTTGGTTGTAATGTGAAGATAGCTTTAATGTGATAGCAACATATAATGATGAACAAATAGTTACTGAGCAGGAGCTAGCCAGAATTCTAAGTCCATCATTTGAGTTGTGCTTAATTTCACAATGTTCCCACGATGTCAATGCCATTATTGTGGTACAGCAAGTTCTCTTGCCAAAACTTTTGTACTTAACATCCAAGATCCTGTGTCAAATATTTATTCCCAACCTCCCTCAAAGCAGGGAAGGAAGCTTATACATCTAGTAAATAGGGTCCCAAGATTTTGAGGAAAATAATATATCTCTAAAAATTAGCCCTAATATATGACTTACAGAACTTCAGTTACAGGGCTTTACACTATACCAGGTACTGTGAGTGAGGTATCTGAACACATCAGTAAAGATGCCACGCCAAAAATTCACAAAGTGAGATCAGATGGGATATGGGGAAAGACACAAGTAATTTCAGTGCAGGGAATAGTGCGGCGAGAAGCAGAGGGAATCGTAGAGAATTTGAGAAGAGGTAGATGCCAATTTGGTCGGTTCGATAACAAAATGCACACGTGCGTACACACACACACACACACACACACACACACACACACACACACACCTGGAGCTTCTGAGCAAGTGAAGTCTGTTTCTTACATTCTTCAAAGACCATGGTGCCCATGAATAAGACGCCATTTGATTCAGTGTCTGGTGAGGGCTCACTGCCTGCCTGACTGAAGCATGGCACCTTCTCTACATTCTCACATGGTAAAAGGAGCAAACAATCACCCTTGAGCCTCTTTTATAACAGTTCCCATTCCATGACCCAACCACCTCCCTGACATTGTTTTGAAGGATAGGGGTTTAACGTGTGAATTTTGAGAGATCACAGACATTCAGGTCACAGCAACACCCACATGTACTTCCTCCTTTACAACCTGGAAAGTCACATTTTAAGATAAACTGGGGAGGCCTCCCATGCCCAGCTACACAAGATGACAATGTCCGGTGCTCCAAACTTCAAGTCATCTGGTGAGACGTCAGTCCATCCCGAAGATGCTCATAAACCATGCTTCTGTGACTGTTTCTAAAATGTTTGTTGCTAGTTTTCCATATATATTATATATTATGTGTTATATATTATAAATTATATATAGTATTATAATACAGATTGCCCAAAAGCCCTTTTCTGGTCATTATCTGCCATAGTTTATCCTCATCTGAAAACAAAAAGCCTGCGTAAGACGAGATTCTCCCTTCCTTTGCGTGACTGCCGTCTCTTACCGGAAAACGAGTGTTTACAATGTTCACTTCCTTCATTTGTAAACCACAGATAGCAGTATCCTTTAAGCTGTCAAATTAGTTCCCTACTTTGTTATTTAGATTCTTAGAAAACATGGAGATTATTGTGGGGTTTTTTTTGTTGCTTAGCCAAATTAAATATATTGTATTTTATTATCCATTTATTTCCCGTTCTTAATCTGCAGTTAAAATATCTTTAAATATCAAAATTTATTTTCTTCTCTTGTTGCACTGATTCACTATGGTCCATGTTAACACTCTAAAACAACTAGTCACAAACCCGAACTCAGGATACTTCAGGGTCCTAAGAGAATGNGGTCTTATGTGAGATTTCCCCCATGACCCCTGTGATAGTTTAAATAGCAATGACCCCTGTAGGCTCATGTGTTTGGTCACCAGATGGTGGAATTGTTTGTGAAGGATGAGGAGGCATGGCCTTGTAAAAGGAGGTGTGTCAGTGTGGGCAGGCTTTGAGACAAAAGACTCTTTGAAATGTCTGATTTCAAGGCCCACACATATCTAGCTTCCTTTTAACGTTTTAAAAATAATTTTCTGGGAACTTCACACACATTGTACATACGTAACTCCCACCCTCCCATTGCTTCCATGTTCTCCAGTCCAAACTCATGATCTTTAATTATTACGGTTGCACATATATACTACACACACACACATACACACACATACATACATGTATATACAACCTACTGAGTCCGTTTAGTGTTGCTTATCTGTACATGTGTCCAGGGCTGACCATCTGGGGTTGGACACCCCCTCATCAAATAAGTTTCTTTTTGATAGANGGAGACTATTACAGAGATCCACAGCTGACCAAAATTCATTATCAGTGACTATGGGGCACTTAATCCAAACTAATACATATGCAACCCAAGCCCCACACCTAAAGCTCAAGGGAAATTTCAGAAGGGTGAAAAGATAAGAGGAAGAGGCCCAGATCACCTGCTGCTGGATATCACCCCTGAAATCTCAACAATGTGGCTGCCTGAGCAAGACTTGCNTAACAACAACAGTAGTGGACATGCCNCTGTGGACAGGGGAAATTCCACATGGTCTCACCTGGAGATAAAGTGCTCCAGAGAAAGGGAAAAGTGGTTTCCTCTGGGGACGAGCTTTCTTTTAATATAATATTTTAATGAATTCTTTGAGAATTTCATACAATGTATTTTAATTATATTCATTCCCCAACCCCTGCTCCTAACTCCTCCCAGATCCAGATAGGCCAATTGTACTCCTTTTACATTTTTTTACATTTTTTTCTACTTATAAAATGTGGTCTATCTACTTTATTTGGTAATTTGTATTTCTTCTCTGGTATTTCCACACCACATCTAGTTCAGTGTGGGCCTTTACTATATAAATACATTCCACTGACCTTTTATTTTCTATAAATATTTGTCATCTGGTAACTCTTCCCACAATAATCAATTAAAAGATATCACAATTTTTAAAATGATGAAACAAAAAATCAAACCAAAACCATCATGAAAATAAAATCCAAATAACAATGTAAACTTCATGTGGATACAATGAAAATTGATCATCAGTTGGCCGATGCAATTCAATTATAGCAAGCCAAAATAGAAAGGACACACTTTGGAGTTTTGCTTTAGTGACAAACACATAACTATAACTATTTTCTGTATATGGATGCACATGGCTAAAGTTCAGTATTTTCTTTTGCNTATAACCACACTCTAAATTTACCTTTAATCTCCACTTTTCATTCTTTTAAAATGAAGTGAGAACAAAAAGGCCCAATGTGAGTACAGAATGCTTCTACAATTTTTTCTCATCTATTACAATAATTTGACAAGATTTGGGAGGCAGAATTTAAGTCTCAAACACTTTAAATCTTGCAATTGACTTAACATAGAAATAGCAATGATCTAGTTTTGAATGTTCCCATTAGTCATCCTACATGAAAGTTCTTAAATTACATCAATTATAGTAATAAAGATATTTAGCATAAACAGGTTTGGAAATACATCCCACTTACTTTTAGTAATGAGACAAGCTCTTATTGCAGGATCACACAAACCGAGACCTTCATTCACTGAACAAGCTCTCAGTTTTCCTGCATATGTGTTACAGAACGACTACAGTGTTCAAAAAAGAGAAGGTAACTATAGAACCATGTTAAGAGCTGTGTTCCTACTATGTTCTTTATTATCATATTGGGTCTTCACATTCATCACAAATAAGAGTTATTTTAAAAAGCAACTGAGCCATAACCACAGATCCCAGGATCAATATACTTAATTCAAACATGACTGCCTGTGATAGGGGTAATGATGTACCCCTAGAGATCTCTATGTTTTAATTCTTTGGCACCTGGAAAAGTGTCACCTAGA
>LZPO01098549.1:9708-21691 GCA_001675575.1 Neotoma lepida | reverse complement strand
TTCAAAAGTTATCACACGGCCTGCCTATCAAGTAAGCAATGTGATAAAGGAAGGCAAGTCAGTTCTGATAAGGAGCTGTGGGTTTGATACCTTACATTTTGAAAAACTAGAAAATATGCACAAGAATAGATCATATGGTGCCTTTAGGGTAAAGAATATGAAAGAAAAGTGAATGATGGACATCTGACTTCTGGACTCCTTTCCCTGAAAGGACTCAAAGGGTACTAGGAAGTGGTTAGTTAAAGAGAAGTAATGGGAGGAAAAACCATTTTCCTTGCATAATGTAACTTTTTATACTCCTAAATTGTTTTCTAGTTTTGCACATGTGTTGCTTCTACTTAAAAAAAAAGTGACTAGAAATAATCAGTCAGTGACACTGTGACAAGTTTATTAACAGATACTTAATGTTTTAAAATGCTAGAAGTCTTTCAAATAAAGAGCTAAGAACTCAGGAGAAAGAACAGAAAGTATGTCTCTGATAAGCTGGTCAGAATGAGCTGAGGGAGGGATTTCCAGAGAGGTAATTAGAGGAACTAGACTATTCCATAGGCAAGGGACAAGATGCCACTGTCAGGGACAACCTGGAAGACACAAGGCTAAAAGAATAAACATGAGGCCATGTTCTTGCAGAGGCAGGAAGGGACTAAGTCAGAGCAGGCCTGACACAGGAAACCAGGAAGGAGGGAAGAAAATATGCACACGAACAGGGATGTTTTGAGGTGTACAGGAGTTCATGTAGGATGACCTCTGTGTTCTCAACAAGAAGGAAGATAGATGAGAAATAGGGGTCTCAGAGAAAGTGCAAGACTAGAGTGANGGTTGTGATGATGATGCTATTTGGCCATGAGACATAAGTAACATGATGCTTGAGCTGCAAGAAAGACCCTGGGGAGTTTGCACAGCATCCGATTGCTGATGATACCCAACAGAGTTGTGACTTCCTCTAATCCAGCAGGGCAGGATAACCTGGGTACCAGTCTAGAAGAGAAGAGATGTGAGGCAGGAACACAGTGATCAGGGTTAGCAGTTAGGGACTGAAGGTGGCTTTATGATCCGACTGGACTTTGCTGTTTTCTAATAATGAAGCCACAGGAAAGGCGCTAGTCCCCTAAGCCCATGTCACTGTGTGTAAAGTAGGGAATAAAATCTCCAACTCAGATTTTTGTTTAAAGATGAGACTGAAATCACATCTGCAGCCTTCACACATTTGAGCCAAGGGTTAGTGCTGATGTCTGAGTAGTTCCTTCTATCTAGAGGCAGTCAAGCAGTGTGATTAGGACAGAAGTGAGCAGGTGGAGACCATGACCAAGAGCAAGACACTGGTGACAGACCACATGGATTCATTCTCAGCTCTGATGCCCACTGATCATGAGGCCTGGGGCAAGCACGTCACCATCTTCTTGCCTTTATTTATACACCTAAGTGAGGACATTTGCACAATGTCCTTCAGGTTAATATGAAGTATAAAATGCTAGAATGATACCTGGTATACAGTAAGCACTGTTGGAGACTTAGCTGTATTGCCTATTGCCATTAGTTATAATGAAAACCAGCAGCTGCAATAACAAGCATGAGGTTTTGAAGGTGGAAAACTTGAAAAGTGGAGACATTGATTGGCAGCTAAGAAGTCAAGAGTTGCCAAGGGTTGCAAGGAGAACTGACAGAGATTACCATGGTTGACCATAGCTATCCAATTTCAAAGCTGTTCTCTGACAAGTTAAAGGAAATTCTTATTGCTTCTTGGTAACAGCAAGGATAAACAACCCTACCAGTAACTTGTGGAATATTCTAGTAGGTCTGTGTGTCCCCAGCACTGGCCATACTGAAGTTGCTTCCTGGGCTGATCCTTGGTTGGCTTTCTGTAGTTGGCTCTTGTGGCTTCCATTTGTTTTGCTTCTGCCTGGCTTCCCTTTCTGAATATTTTCTTCATGTGGATTCCTTAGCAGTTCACTGCCTCTTACGTTAGCAATTCTAGTTTGTTTACCTGGTTTTCTACAATGGCAGTAGTGNTTACTCCAGGACACCCACTAGGAGATAAAGCAGAATAGTGTGGTTAGAAAGGTACTTACCNTGCTCCCATGTCAAGCCTTTGTAACTTGAGTCCTGAGGATGCGTTCTAGTCTGCTATATGTTAAATGTGATGTATGTTCAATTTGTAACATGTGAATTGAGTTAATGTCCTATCAGCAAGAAAAATTAATTTGGCTTTCACATTAGAGTCTAAGAAACATGGGACAGATGAAGTAAACATCCATGGCTTGAGTTATCAGGGCAAATGGCTAGAGAGAGCTGTCATTCATAAAGCTATCAAATTTGTTACTAAGAAGAGGCATTGAAAGGTCTGTTATTCCTCCAGCCAACTCTGATAAACAAACAAAAAAAAACTAAAATAAAATAAGTGCAGCGTGTTATCAAGTCCTGCTGATTTTTTAGAGACTTTCTGAAAGGAGATTTCACAATCTACCTAAGAAATATAGATTTTTTNAAAAATAACCCTCCATGTAGGAAAGGTCATTTTAATATCCAACCAGACACTTGGTTGCTTTAACAAAAGGCCATATCCTCCTTTTCTATTCCTGTTAGAGATGGAAAAAGCCTTCATTTACTAGCTTCCTCCTAAATGGTTGGCCTTTGAGTGCCTACTATGGGCCCAGTCTCTTCTTGGAACAATCCTTTATGGATCCCATCACCAAGAAGTAAATACTACCCTTGCCTTTCCAAGGTCCTATTTCCCACTCCCTGATTCTATTCCTCTGTGGATGCTTCACTGCATTCCTACATCCCTCCTTGCTTTCTTCACAACTTGGAAATAACAGGTTTCTCAGCCAGGTGTTTTGGTTGTTTTTTGCTTTGTCTATAGATGTAGATTATACTTAGCTTTTTTTTCCTCTCAGATATGCTGGAGCCTTCCGTGCTCTGCCTAAAGCTTTTGTGAGGTTTAGTAAAAGGGAAGTAGGGGTGAAGAGAATAGGAAAGACAACAGTAACACAATGGTATGCAAAGCCTTGCTTACGAAATAGAAAGGACCAGCATCCTATGCTCACAAAGGCAGAGTAGCCCTGCTCCTGTCTCTTATACACATCTAGATGTGTATAAGAGACAGGCCTGTAACTAATTCCAGCTCTAGGGCATCTTTTTTTTTTGGTTACATGTGTGTCTTTGCATTTGTTTGTCTTTTGAGTGCAGGTACACATAGAGGCCAGAGAAGGGTATTAGATGCCCTAGAGCTGGAATTAGTTACAGGCAGTTGTGAGCTGCCTTATATGGATGCTAAGAATCAAACTCTCTGGTCTTCTGCAAGAGTGTTCTTAAGCATTAAGCCATCTCTCTGCTCCCTTTACTCATGTGAAATATTTTTAATGTGCTAGTTTGTTCTTGCAACTTAAGTCAGATGATTCTGCAATTTTTTTCTGGGAGAGGAAACATGATGAACCATACCTAACCTTAATCTAAAAGGAAGGGATCAGAATGATGATGATAATTCTGCCTACTTGTATATCAAGGACCAAAATGGGAATCTGGGAGGGGAAGGCAGCTTTCCCTTGCCTCCCTCTTTTGTCTCACTGTGCTACCATGCAGTGATTTCCATTTTGAGCTCATGCTTTTTTACCTTGGTAATCACCCTGGCTCCCGTCTTCCTGTTTCAGTGCTTGGAACTCTAAGAATGTCTTTATTTCTACTTCACAAGCTCAGCAGTGAAGCAGCTGCAGTCATAGCCAAGCTGCTTCCCTGCATGTGCTCCTTTATTGAGAAGGTGTGTGCTCCCCAGAAGTACCTTTTCAATGGTGGTATCATCGCTCAGCAATATACAAGGAAGGAAAAGAGCTGACTGGTCTCAATCCAAAGTCTGCTCACTGTGCCCGGTGTCCTGGTGTGATGTGTCTGCCGTGCTCAGTGTGCTCCCTACCCTGAGTATCATTCTTCCCTCCAAGGAAACACGGGGATGGGAGCAGAATCAGGTTGGTNGATGCCTCCTTGTCTCTCCAGAATATAGGCAGGCATAGCATGGAAATTCTGCAGTGGAGAAGTGATTTATTGTGCCTGCAGTTCTGGGTGGTAAGAGCAGTGGAGTGGGTCTGCCAGCCCCCATCCTGGAATCAGAACAAAGTTTTGCATCATACCCTCTTGCATGGCACATCTTCACGATGCTTTGCTTATTAAGTGTATCTGTGGACTTCTGACCCTTCAGCCTTGACTCCTTCCGATGGCTGTGCTCCTCTTTGCCCATTATTTTTATGTGTTTACTACACTCCTGCTGGTTTGGTTCTGCTTCATCTCCTCATTCACTCTTTAATTTGGTAACACCTTATTTTATGGCCCACTAACTTTGTTGAAAATAAATTCACTTTATACTTGTATGACTAGCATTACCCATTTGATAAGTACCATTTTAGGGTGTGGGAAATGCCTAGTAAGTGTTATGCAATTACAAGGTTAAATATATGATGTGCTTCTTTTATCCCCCTCAGCCCAACACTGGATGACAGAATAATTATTTTGGACCCATTACGTGTACTTACTACAGAATCTGTTGGGAAATTAATTATGTAGCTAGTTCTTGTCACTTTCCTTTTCCATGCACTTTGAGATGACGCCTCTTATAGGATTACCTTGCTTCAGATAATTCTCCTATGGTGTGTTATAATAGCCATTATCAATCTGCTTCTGTGATGAGCCACGCCCAGTATGTATCTGGAAAAGAATGGGAATTCAGTTATAGCATATCCTGGGGGTTGGTGAGACATCCACATCCTAAAACTAAACTAACATTTTTATTTTTGCTTTGCCCATGCATTCAATAGGATGGAGTAGGAGAGGTATGGGAGAAACAGCATGTGCCCTCTGAGAGAGCAGCCCCCTAACAAAGTGTTAGAGTCTAACATTGACTTGGTATTTGCCATGGACACAAGAGCCCTTACAATAAAGATATTCATGTTTCACATAAAAATTGCCCTCCTGATGATTACATATGCAAAAACCAAGGTTATTGCTGTGCTCTGACTCTGAATATTTATATCAGAGTTGCATATTTGTAAACTCTGATCTCTTCTCTTTTAACTCACAGACCATGTTAGCATCTTACCCTAGACAGCTTTGTGCAAATGCATGTGCCCCAAGCCCCACGTGAGCAGAGAAGCCACTCTTTTCTTTGTCATTTGTGTGAGTCTGTTTTCCCTCAAATAAAAATAAAATATAAAAACACTTTTCAGGTAACTATGACTTCTTTAAATAAGTTAAGGAGTTGTCTGCTCTTACTAAAAAAATGTTATATTCTTTGCAAAATTGATTCTCTCCAAGTCTATTACATGGTAAGCTACCTTAATGGAGTTAAGATATTTGACTAGCCCTGCTCTGATTTATACAAGGAATTTTAGAAACATGGCTATTATGTGAATGAGAGTCTAACTTGTAGCTAGCTAGCTTCCTGTGTGATCTGAGCAGTAGGCTTCAGACTCCAAAAGCATATCATGTTATGTCCTGGGGTGGCGCTATGGCTTGAGCCCATGTTAGCCACTTAGGTCTTCTCTTGTGTCTTTCAGGCATTGAGAATGCCAGCGACATTGCTTTGTACTCGGGCTTGGGTGCAGCCGTCGTGGCCGTTGCAGTCCTGGTCATTGGTGTCACCCTCTACAGACGGAGTCACAGTGACTACGGCGTGGATGTCATTGACTCTTCTGCATTGACAGGTGGCTTCCAGACCTTCAACTTCAAAACAGTTCGTCAAGGTCAGCGGCATAGGTCCCCCAACACCTTATCCTCAGTACCATGGGCTGCACTCACACAGGTGTCCCCATGTTCTTGGACCTGTGTGAAGGTAGCTCTTGGTACTGGGAGCCGCTACCAAATTGTTTCCATTCATTAAAGCACCAAATCTGATAAAGTGACCTTCTTGGCCCTCAACAGCTGTGGGGATGCATGGGTCTCACTTCATTATTGGCAACATTTCAGTGAAGTAGTTCAACCTTTGACACATAGAGTACTTAATGAGTTACTGTTCTCAAATTATCCAACTTTATCTCTGAAGAAATCTGATTTTAGTTTATATGTTTAATTTCATTAACTAAAATACTGAGTACTGAAGGCTGAGGATACAACCCTAGTCCACAACTCCCCAAACACCTTTATTACACATTTTTAAATAATTTCTTCAATTTCAAATGAATAAAAAGGATTTAAAAGATATCTGAGGGGTCAGTTAGACAATGACAAGAAGAAATTCCAGCCTAAATGACTTTCAGCTATTGCCAAGTCTAACCAATCTTTTGTTATAGGGGAAGAAACATTTTTCATGTCAATGCACAGCAATGCTCTTTTTCAAAACAGAGAGTCATTTAATTCTCTATTATGAACCAAATCTATTCTTGAATTCATGGTGGGTATCAGATGCATTTGGTTGTAATTTTAGGCAAAAGGAAACTGTCTCTCTTCAAAGGATGAGGTTTCCTACCTTGACCCTCATCATCCACATCATCCCTTTATTTCTACTCATTGTATGGATATTACCTATCCTAGAGGTTGACCAGTCTCTGTGCTGAGCATCTGTTGGGTAGACAGGCTGCTGAAGTAGAAACCCAAAGCTGCTANAACAGCAACTGAGACATAACTAGGAGAAATAGCCTTTTCCCCTTGATTTTTAATTCTGGGCACCTCTNTGTTAAGCCACTATTGTTAAGCCAGTATTATGTACAAGTTCACAGGCTTTAAAGCTAGTTATATTAGAGTATGAAACCGCTATGAAGCAAAACAGTTATTGTGAGTCACTGCTTCACAACTATAAAATGAGATTGCTAACATCCTCCTCATGGTATTCTTGTGAAATCGAATTTGCCTAGAANAACTTGGGGAAGCCCTTGGCATTTGGGAAGAGCTCATGTTCTGAATATAGCACTAGATGGTCACATGTCCTTTGATCAAGGGATGCCAACATGTTCTGTGGAGCAGCAAGTAACAGATACAAGAGGTGGGCAGTGGCCTGGCCTGAACATGTTTGGAGAACAGTGATTTACATAAGTTGGACACATCTCCTTATAGAGGAGTGTCTCAGAATGTTGGTGTATTGTGAATCTCTAAAAGAATCACTTTACCAAATCACCTGACCACCCTGTTTATTTTTGGCTAAGAATTTCATAAATCTCATGATAGAAGATAAAATATCTTTTGGTAACTGCTACTCTCCCCATATCCATTGATGATGAACTTCATTTTTATAGACTGTGACTTTACCCTCGACTGTCTTGAAGATGGTATCTTCATGAACAATANGTCTAGTACCCCAGGCAGGGGAACAGTAAGGATGTTCAGCAGAATGGTGGCCTAGTTTCATTCCTGCAGTGAAATTGTAATGAAATACCCCAGAGAAAAGAAAGTCAAGGGAAAGAGGGTTTATTTGGCTTACGATTGCAGATGACAATTCCATCATTGCTGGGAAGTCAAGGTCAGAATCGGAAGCAGCTAGTCATGTCCACAGTCTATAGCAGAGAGAAATGAATGCTTGTGGTCTTACCTGTGTTCAATCCACTCTCACCACTCTTATACAGTTCAAGACCCAAACCCAGGGAATGATGCTGCCATAGTAAACGTNTTCTTCTCACATCAGTTAACATAATCCAGACAGGTGCCCACAGACATGCCCACAAGTCAATCTGACATTGATAGTCCCTCACTGAGATTCTCTTCTCAGGCAATTCTATGTTGTGTCAAGCTGACAGTTAAATTAAACTGTCACAGGTATCATCTACTATAGTGTGGTGGAACACTGGCCCTGGGTTCAACACCTAGCACTGCAAAATAATAGAAAAATAAGTAGATAGAAGGAAGGAAATCAAAAAGACAAGCATACTGACAGAATACCATGCTTATAATAAATGAGGAAAATGGGTTTCTAAAGAGAAGATAGAGATAATCAAAAGTCTGTGTGTGTGTTGGGGGCCAGTAAACTGGTCTTAATCAGGCTTCAATCAAATTGACAGCCAATATTTTCAACTGTAGACTTGTGCATGTGAGTGTATGTGTGTGTGTGTGTTTTCTCTGTGTGTGTGTCTGTGTGTGTGTGTGTGTCTGTGTGTGTGTGTGTGTGTGTGTGCTTCTGGTGAAAGGGCCTGGGACTTCACATATGCTAGGCAAGCTTTCTACCACTGTGCCACACCCTTAGCCTTGGCCATACTTCTATAAGCAGGTATTTTCCATGTCTGTGAGGCCTAAGTTTCAGAAATAATTTTCCCCATAAGCTAGGCGAGTCTTTTAAGAGTAGCCAAAAATTAAGCTTCAAAAGGTGTTGGGGGGGGGTTGTGATCAAATATCCAGGGGATTTGGGGATGAGTTTTTGAGGTCTCCATAGAAACTGCTATTTCAAACTGTTTTCAAATGTGTTACGTTCTTCAGTCCCACTTTTTCCTTGGGTAGACCACACTCAAGAGCAAGGTCTTCATCTATTGAACTCGGTGTGGTTCTGTTAGAAAGGCCCTCTTGATGGTGGCTGCCTCGCAGCACGACAGCCCAAAGATGGAGAAAGGGCATCATCCAAAGGCCATTAGAGCTGCGTTCTCTCATCTTAGTTATTTTCTCTGTGATTCTTGGTTCTTAGCACATCCCAACAAGGTGTGGGAAAAGCCAAGGTCATAGATCCCCTCTTGGCACTCTTACAAATTAGGAAAATAGAAAAACAATAGAGACTAATACAATGCAGCCGAGAATTGAAACATTTTTTAAACATTTTTTAAAAATATATATCATATTTGAAACATTTTTTTGGTTGGATCCCAAAGGGAAATTGTTTAATATGATTTGGGTTTCAATTTGAGCTGTCGTATTGACGAACTGATATGGGTCGGAGGCTGGGGAGTGAGGGTTGTTCCGTTATTTACTAATAAATGAGATTACTTCATCACGAGAAAATATCACAGGCTTCTTTTTAATATTTGGCTTGGGGAAAAAAATGGTGAACACAACAGATGATTAAAGCCTCNATCCAATTTCTTCTGTTTTTATGAAGATTGTTTTGTTCATTTGTTTAAAGTGGGGAAGGATACCTTTCAGAGATAATTCCCACGTACAACCCATGCCAGTCTCTGCTGGAGCATTCATTCCCTAGCAGAGTGACATATATGATGTTCAAGGACATTGACTCCTCAGACAGAGTGATTCCTAAAGTCCCCTGAACTATTTGCTCCAAAGCATTCCCTCCCCCAGCTCCAGGAAGCACTGAGAATTCCACAAGGAATTCTCCACAGCCTCTGTGGGCTCATGTAAGCAGCACTGAGAGTCACCACACTGTGGCATCTCTTGCTACTTAAAAGGAACAGATGTTATTTTGCTCCAAATTGGATTGCAAAACATCTTTCTGGTTTCTTTTTTTTTTTAACCTTTTCTTTGCCAGTTAAAATAATCACACAAACGCTACCTGANGCACTTGCCCAATCCAGGGTCAGAACTCCCTATCTTGAAAAGAAAGCTTGCAAAGAGCTCTGCATATGAAGGAGTGGGGCCCATGGCATTGAGAAAATGACCTGGAAAGAATGGTACCCATTCCCAGGCACTGGTGTGTGGCTCCATGTGGGTAAGTAGGGACAGCTGCTGCCAATCAGAGCACCCAACACTCATGCGGGGTATTCTCCCATTAGCAGAGGCAACTGCAGAAAAGTAATGGGGGTGGCTTTTAGTGTCTGAGTGACAGATCAATTTTTTCTTACCAGGAAACTCTCTACTCCTGAATCCTGCCATGCAGCCAGACCTGACAGTGAGCCGGACATACAGTGGGCCCATATGTCTGCAGGATCCGCTGGACAAGGAGCTCATGACGGAGTCCTCCCTCTTCAACCCTCTATCTGACATCAAGGTCAAAGTCCAAAGCTCCTTCATGGTTTCCTTAGGAGTGTCTGAGCGAGCTGAGTACCATGGCAAGAGTCACTCTGGGACTTTTCCCCATGGAAACAACCGTGGCTTTAGTACAATACATCCCAGAAACAAAACACCGTACATCCAAAACCTGTCATCACTACCCACAAGGACAGAGCTGAGAACAACTGGTGTCTTTGGCCATTTAGGGGGGCGCTTAGTAATGCCAAATACAGGTGGGTGGTAAGTGTGTGTTTGCATATTTTCCTTGTTAATGTAAATGATTTTTTATAAGCATGCAATAACATCCATCCAATACATTTTGGGGAAAGCAGCAAAGGCGGTGGCTGCACTTGGTATACACACAGCTCAAAAGTGCACCTGAAATAGAGCCTAGCCTTCTCTGTGCCTGCAGGGACAGAACACCGGTTTGATGATGCTGATGGTCAGTTTTTCTCAGGCAGTATGGGTGGGCTCCCAGGTTTGAGATGCCCTGGAACATATTACCCAGAGCATGGTAAAGAGGAAACAAACACAATTCTTTGCTACAACTGGCAAGTGCCATGCTTATCACATATGTATGTGAGATAGATAGATAGATAGATAGATAGATAGATAGATAGATAGATAGATAGATAGATAGATAGATAGATAGATGATGGATAGATAGACAGAGATAGAGATAGATATCATGTATATACTGACAATTTAGTGCAAGAACAGTCACATTTCTCATTTTCTAGCCTATGAGCACTCTCCATGACAGTGACCCTTGATGATCACATTGGTTCTTTTTAAATTATTATTACATTAGTTCTTGGCAAGCAATGGTGATGAATCTTTGCATCACTATTCTTTGAAATTCAAACATCAGTTCCAGGCCTATGTCATAGACACAACTAACTTCTAAATATGTGTTTCCCTCCTTTGAGCTTTAAGAGAGGGGATTTTCTTGATATTTTAGATCCCTGGCTTAGATCACTTTAAAAATGGCATGCTGGCTGTAGATTGATCTTCAGGGTTGCTGCCTGAGACCCGAGTAGAGGTAAAAGCAATTCGTTTCTCCTGAGTCCTAAGTCATGAGAGCTAGATAGTGTGATGAGTCACAGGTAGATGCTGATGGCTGAGAGGGACAGGACCATTGAATCTGGCCATGTTCTTATACAGAAATTAAGTATAAAACCAGTACTAAAAAATGTGGAGATGGCCACTATTTTATTTCATAAAATGAACTCTGTGACAGGGTCGGACTCAGAGTATGAGAGCAGCTACCTTATCTGTCTGGTTGTTTAGTGACTTGAAACTGAACTTCCTCTTAACTTGACAGACATTGTTTTGCCTTCCCCCAGATTAGCTGTGTCCTCTCACACAGTGTTTCAAAATATACTTTATTTCTGAAAAATAGCCTCTCCTGCAGCTCTGATAGTGATGATGTTCTCCAAATCTTCCTTGCCAGTGTTTTAGGGCACACTAGGATTCTTGATTCCAATATAAACATTTGAGTGTCCCATCTGAGTACTAATATATGATGTCACTCTAACTTTTGGCTCTGGAGGATAACTGACCAATAGGAGACTTGTAGAAGGAAGTACCCAGCCACATTTATAATATGTATTCGTAAAGAANAGTGAACATGCAACCCTTGTCCCACCGAAGACTAGGATGTGAAACCAGAGTTGTATGAGGCCAATGAATCACCATGCCTTTGTCATAGCTCCTCTCTCAGGTTCTCACCCTGATTTATTAGGGAGTATGTGTACAGGGTGCATATGTGTCTGTATTTACATATATTGAGTGAATGCCAAGAGCAAAATATTCATTGCCCATATTTGCTTAATTTTCATCAAAGAAACACAGAAACGAAAACCAGGATTAACAAAAGACATTTCTTTTCCCTTGCTTCTCTTTGAGGAACATTCATATTATAAACAAAAAGNCTGATGGCTGGTCAGCCATTCCCACCCAGTCCACCAGGAGTGGGATGCTTTCGTGTNTCCTCACAAGAACCACTGGACAAGACTGAAGCTGCACATTGCAAATGGGTTTTAGGAAAAATAAATGTGGGAAATTGAAACATGCTCCTGGTTATTTGCAGGGCATAAATGCAAACTATGCCCCGGGGAACTGAAGTGTACTGAAAGCATGGCAC
>LZPO01098548.1:0-15135 GCA_001675575.1 Neotoma lepida | reverse complement strand
CTGTGATATTCCCAGAGCTTCAGGGAACCCAATGCCTAATATCTGCTGGATGGGGGAAGCAAAGAAAGCAGGTGGTGGCTCATTAGTTTCGATTATTCTGCCGTGAATGCAAATAACACTGTTGTCGTGGTGGGCTTTCCTGAAGAGACTAGACAGATTCCATCCTGTGAAAAATCCCGGAAACCATCTCTAAAAGGTGCTGCACCACAGACGCTTGAGTGCATGNTGGCCATCTGAAATGAAACCTCNGTGTTTGTCGAGGACAGAAACTCCCGCTGATGCTAATGTTGGAGAAGGAAAGACGCTACAGCTTTTGGTCAGTGGTGATGGTTTCTGGCACCCCACCTCCTTTGTGTCCCATCAGCATAGCCGTGCAGGTGCAAATCATCACTGGCCCCCACAGAAGGTGACAGGCACTCAGTCAACCAGATGCCACTTCTCCTCTCCCTTCCAGAAAACTCAAGAGAGAAATACTTTTCACCTTCCCAGGTAGACTTCTCTTACTGAAGGCATGCCTTCCCTGAGGAGTGTACAATAGAAGGAGGAAAACTTCCAGGGAAAACAAGAAGCCGGGAATGGAACAGACAACTCTCCTGGGCTCCACTTGCGGCAGCCCATATTTAATGTGGAACTCTAACTGTGGAGTGTGAGCTATTCAGAAATGTATACCCTGGAGTGTAATGGACNTAATATATGAGCTGGCTTCGGAGTAACATGTAATATGCTTAGCATAACATTGCAAGCAAGGGAGTCGTTTTTAAAAATGGGAACAACAAAAGAGAATAAATACACTAATATAAGAANGAGTGACGTGGGAGTTCCCTGTTAGCAGGGGATTTTCGCACTCGGACATCAGATTTTAATTGCAGAGGGATCATCCTATTTGTCAGTAACCTGCTTTTTAAAATGTAAGATATAATTTGTTAGATATATGACCCATAGGCTTTGGGGTTAGTGGGATAGCTCCTGAAAACCCAACATGGTAGAGTTTCACTGGGTTTGCTCCCAGGGGAAGTGATAGTTCACCATAGCCACAAGGCTAGATTTTTACAGATCTATCTACAGAAGTTATCTGGTTTTCTTAGGAGAGCAAAGAACACTTGACTTTGTGGCAGTTGCCCTGATCCTGAATTTATCCACCTTGTTCATACTGGTGTCTATGAGCAGGTAAAAGGCTCAAAACACTCTTGAAGGAGCCAGAGCTATCATTCATGAACCAGACACAGGAACTTCCCAGGCAAGCTGGAGTAGACATAGAACNCACAATCCCATTTGGGAAGTATGGGACACTTCAGCCTGCGTACCTCTGGGATGTCTCTCTGAATCCTGTGTTGCTGGCTCCCTCCTGGGCTGGATGGATGAGATGCACACACCTACCACATGTCTTGCTTATGGGAACCCCCTTTTGATTCAGTACTGTAGCCAGAAGGTTTCTCTAGTCCCGCCTGACCCCGCAGTCCCGCAGCTGCTTATAAAATAATCACTCAGAGGCTTAATATTATTTACAAACTATATGGTCTATGGCAGGCCTCTTGCTAGCTAGCTCTTATATNTTAAATTCACCCATTNCTATTAATCTATGTTTTGCCATGTGTTGTGTGTCTTACCGGTCTGCTGGCATGTTATTCCTGGGCATGTTGTTCCTTGGGCGGCAGGCTGGCATCTCTCCCCTACTCTCTTTTCTTCTCCTGTCTTGGATTTCCTTCCTGGCTATAACCTGACTCACCATAAAAGCAGCCTCTTTATTAACCAGTCATAGCAACACATATTTACAGCNTACAGAAAGACATCCCACAGCACAGTACTGTTCTAGGCCAATGTTTTCAGAAATAAATATTGTAAAATACTAACAAATATTGGTGTGTGTCTGTCTGCATTTTATTGTGAGACAGAATGTCATTGTGTAGCCCAGGCTAGCCTGGAACACAATGATACTCCTGCCTCAGCCTCCCAATTGCTGTGATTATAGCTGTCTGTCACCATTCATGGCTAGATGCTAACAAGTACTCTTTGTAAGAGGGGAAAGTATAGTCAGAGGCAGGCAAGCAGGCATAGTAGGGGCAACCCTGGGTAGTAGCCAATATTTCGAGGCTCAGGGGTCCAATCTGGCTTCTCACTCTGCCTTTGTTCATAAGGACAAAGACACCAGGACTTACTAACACACTGATTTGGAGGATTAGAAGACACATACATCAACTGGAGTGGGACATGGGCTGCCAGGTGCAGCATTATTTGAACCTGTCTCTTTAGGACATNTGCAGAGATTAGCTTTAGGATTGATGGGTTTGGTATCCCCCCTGATATGAATACCATCATCCTATATNTACTGAAGAACTCCATAGAAAAGGTAGACTCAGGGCCAGTGAGATAGCTTAGCAGGTAAGGTACTTGCCACGATGCCTGACTAACTGAATTCAGTCCCTGAACCCACACAGTGGAAGGGAAGAATTCACTACTACAAGTTGTACTCTGATCTCCATGAACACTCCAGTATGCACATGCCTCATCTCAACAAGTTAAATAAATAGACAGAGAGGCAGGCAGGCAGGCAGGCATGCAGACAAATAAAATGGGAAAAAGAGAAGGAAAGGCTGAGCTGGAACAGTTCGCCCCTTTCCCCCACCTGCCTCCTTGAGCTAGGAAGTCTCATCCTATCTTCTCTAGCCCTTGNGTTTTCATCACGGGCTCTTCCAGTCATCAGACTTCAGACTCAACTTGAATCCCATTACCAGATTTCCTGTACCTCCAGTTTTCAGACTGTATGTATGTGCCCATGTGCACATCCTATGACCTCTGTTTCTCTAAAGCCCTCTCACCAATACTGTCCATGGAGTATCTTGCATAGTATCCAGGTTACAACACACATTAACAGTCATCATTTGGAGAATGTGGAATAAGAAGAAACACTACCTCTCAGATAAAATCTTTTTGGTGCTGGGTGTGGTGGCATATGCCTTTAATCCCAGGCAGGCAGGTTTCTGTAAGTTCAAGACTAACCTGGTCTACACAGCAAATTCTAGGCTAGCCAGGGCTACACAGTGCCTATCTCTCCTCCTGAAAGAAGGAGAAAGAAAGAAGGAAAGAAAGAAAGAGAGAGAGAGAGAAAGGAAGAAAGGAAGGGAGAAAGAGAAAGGAAGAAAGGAAAGGGAGAGAGAGAAAGAGGGAGACAGAAAATAGAGAAAAACATCCTTCCTTGTTGAGTTGCTGTTTCAAGAATAAAACACTTTTTACACAACTTTAATAAATTTCCTTGGACTCTGATAGAACGATGTTCCCTTCTGACTTAGTGGTATCATGTTTCTTACCCTTAGCGTCTAGTCTTTTCTACCTTTCTGCCAATGCTTATTGATGTGTAAAGCGGTTTAAAAATACGGAGACTAGAATATAAAATTTCTAGTTTTAATTCATAATGGTATAAAAATGAATGCCTGTGATATTCTTCCATCTGTCTGTCTATCCATCCATTTATTCATATAATGTTAGTTAACTTTCCATTAGTGTGACAAATAGCTGAGATAATTTATAAGGAAAACAGCTTATTTTGGAGATTTCAGTTCATCATTCACTGTCCCCATTTTTGAGCAAGGTGGGCTGTGTGGCAGCATATTATAGTGGGAGCACATGAGAGAGCAGAGCCTTCACCTCATGGCCTGGCATGAGCAACAGAAAGAGAAAGGGCTCTCCAGGCCCCCACAAGGGTATGCATCGACTCATCATGACCTGGCATGGATGACAGGAGAGGATAGGGCTCTACAGTCCTCTTCAAGGGCATGCATGCAGTCACTAGAAGACCTCCCACTAGACCATTATCTTAAAGTCTCCATCATATCCCAACAGTCTGTACTAGGAACCAAACCTTAGGCACATGAGTTTCTGTGGGATAGTACACATCGAAACTGTAGCCTACATAGGTATTCACAAATACAGAGTCTTTAATATATATTAAATATGTATATATATTATAAAAAGTATATGAAATATATAACATATCTAAAACACACACACACACAGTACCCATTACCACCAAAGACAACAGAAATCAGCCAACTTTACAACAGACCTGGCCAGGATGCCTAGTGATGAGATGCTGATGTCAACAAGGAAGTGATAGCCAAACCTTCTCCCAGGTCCTCTTCTGAGATAAAATGTAGATGGCACCATGGTTCCTTCTGCAGAGATACTGTTCCATCTGGACATCAGAATTAGCCTCTACATACATGCCAAGAGTAAGTGTAGGTGAATGTTTTGTCTGGGTCCCGCCAGGCCCCACGCGGTTCCGTAGCCACTTATAAATTAATAACTCAAAAGCTTATATTAATCACAACTGCTTGGCCATTAGCTCAGGCATATTACTGACTAGCTCTTATACTTAAATTCAGCCCATTTCTATTAATCTATGTTTTGCCACGTATTCTGTGGCTTTACCGGTCTACAGGCATCATGCTGTTCCTTCCTCAGCAGCCGGCATCTCCTGACTCAGCCTTCCTCTTCCCAGAATTCTCCTTGTTTGTTTATCCTGCCTATACTTCCTGCCTGGCTACTGGCCAATCAGCATTTTATTTATCAATTAATCAGAGCAACACATATTCACAGCATACAGAACAATATCTCCATCAAGTAAGTGCACTTGCATCCCCACACCCCCACACACTGTGACATCCACACACACAAAGAAAAGAAAAATTCTATACAACTAGGATTAGGAAAAAGAGAAATAACCTTAATAAACATAAAAGAGATGAAATATACAAATTACATAACCATGTTCCTCTGCAGCAACACATTTGGATATCAAGAGAAAATGGTAATTTGCTAGAAAAATATGCTACCAGTNGAAGATGAAATTTTGCATAGACTGATTACACAGCAGGTAGTTAAAAGAGTAATTAAAAAAAACCACTACCAATAACCAAGCACTAAAATCAGATGTGTCGGGTTTGAATTTGTCCAGTCCCCCCCAAAATGATAAATTTAGTGTTTAATTATGCAAGGCTGTATTAAAGTGTGTGGATGCCTCCTCAAACTCCTTTATAAAGCTGCAATGACTTTGACATTACCAAGTGCTGACAAAGGAATTTGAAAGCAAGCCTGTAGATCATTTTATATTGTCATGTATTATTCCCTGTGTTCATTGCTAAACACTGTAGATTTGGCCTATTGGTATTAAATTTAGAATGATTGCATTTGTATTCCAACAAACACATAATAGATGAGAATACTGGACACTTACTGTTGGGACACGAGAGTCTTCATAGATGAAAGCTCATTAGAATGAGCTTTGGTGCAGCCCCATCAAGAAATAAAAAGCAAAATGCAAAACGCAACATGAGCTCACCACTATCTCAGTGAAAAGCCAGGACCTCTCAACCCTAGGCAATAGGTGGGGGAAGTTGTGTAAACATTATCAACTAAAGAACTTTTGTTATTTTGGTTGTCCTGGCTCTGCCTCGCCACAGGTTTGCATTAACCCTTAAAATAAANNTGGCTTGGGTGCTGGTCCTTTGGAACTGCAAAACAATGAAGGCCAGTACTGCAGGAGTAAGGCTTGGGCACACTTGAGAGGAGGCTGGAGGAGTTGAGAAGTACATCAAATAAAGGAAGACAGAGGATCATGGCCTCTGCCAGAAGAGTGACTATGGATTACTNGGTGAGAGTCTAGTAAGTTCCCTAATTTGATACCCTTAAGCAAGTACCCATAATTTGCTAGTGCCTTCCTCCTTGCCTGAATAGCTTGTTAGTCTTGAGACTCATTTCTTCCATTATCCCCTGTTCATCTGTCACCATTACTTTTCTACTTGGCCCTTTCCATTCATTTTTTTTCTACCCATTCAAGCCTAAGTTCTGCCTACCTCTCCATGAACCTGCTCTAAAATCCTAATTCTTAAATTTGCTAAGCATATTTAAATCCTTGATTTAGCTGGGCCTGGTGACACACAACTGTCATCTCAGCACCCTGGGGGATAGGCAGGAGGATTGAAAGTTAAAGGTCAATCTGGGTTATGTAGAGACTTTGTGTCATAAACACACACACACACACACACACACACACACACACATATCTTTATCTTGCATTCCTTGGCTTCATTTCCTACAACTCAGGGTTTCTAGCAACAACTGGCTTTGAGCCATTTCCACTTCCCACTGCTGACTGCTCTCAAGCCTCTCCTTCAGGACTTAGCACAATCCAGAGTCCCAGCCCCATCACACCAAAATCTCTGACTTCCTCATCTGTTAGGTTAAAGAATTGTATTAGATAATTTGTTTGTTCAGCTCAGAAATTATACTTGTAAGCCTTCCCTGGTCCTTCTCATCTGAAACCACTCTCCTCTAACCAGATCAAAGTTTATTTGTGCCTGTCATGCACTGTACCACCTGACTCACCCAAATCACTTGAGCATCCACTCTGTGTCAAGACTTGTCAACAAGGCAGGCACAGCCCCTACTCCCAAGAGCAACACTACCGGTATGCATATGGGGTCAAGCTCTCACTAGATAAGTTCTGTTAGAGCAGAAGCCAGCTGTACATTCTCATCATGGCTCTGCACAAAGTAGATACAAAGAAAAATTAGCCAACTCTAAGAGTAGACCCGGTGCCCTGCAAATTACCCACCCATCTCGCTGCCCTTAGGTGGAGATCAGGAGCTCAGGCCCTGAAAAGAGACGGGGTGGTGCTTCCCAGAACACTACCTGCCTTGACGTGCCTGAGGAAGAGCTAGGAGTCTAAATCAAAGCGGAAAGTACGCAAAAGACAGACTGGACCGAGATGTGAAATAGAAGTACTTTTCACTTCAGATAGAAGATTCGTGTTTATTTATTTTTCTTCTTTCGCTTAACTAAAGCCAGATGCTCTGCTAGGTTGGAATCATGCACAAAGCTTTGAAAGGTGGTGAGGACAAACGATCATTTTGGTTCAGATCACTAAAATACTCAAAGAATGCTCAGATTAAAGTGTCAGGAATGCAAACATGACAAAATTAAAAGGTAATCTTGGAGAAACATTTAAAATGGTAATAAGGGTGAAATGGCCAGGTTCTATGACAGACTGTAGACCTGTGGCTTCTCATCAGTGACTCCTGGAATTTCATTAGAGTCCATGAAACTGGATCAACCTACTGAGGCATATACATTTGTTTCACTGAAGCTGACATTTGTAGTGGATAGGTATTTGGGCTTCAGCTACGTGGCCAGCACCTCCCCTTTTAANGGCGTGGCAAAACACCTGAGCCCCTTGAAAAATCGAGGCAGCTACGTGACTTCCCTCTCTTGTCCCTTTCGCCTGCCTTTTTGACTGAGAGCGTTCCGGGTTCACCTCTCGCCATCTAAATCCTTGCTGCTGCGACCTTAGAAGGCAGAGAGTTCTTCGCTGGATCGCTTTCGTGTCCGTTCTTGTTCGCCCTAGTTTGTAAGTTGCTTGTAAATAAAGCTATTTTGGTAAAATTAAAATAATTGAGCTAGCCGTATATTTACAGCATACAATTGGTCACTACAGACATTCCCCCTGGAAACTTGACTTCTGCATGCCCATTTGGCATATGAAGACACTTGGTTTGGGCACAGTGCTTTTGTGGTTCTACTTTCTTCCTTTCTTTTCTTGTTTATTCATTTGTTTAAGTAATGTTGGGCACACAGAAACCAGGGCCTTATGCAAGGCAAGTGCTCTACCACTAAACCACATCCTCAGCCTTGAGATTTCATTTTTCAAGCCACCAACTCATGGGTTGTGAGCTCTTCAGAGGCTAGTTCTGTTAGTGCAGAAAATCACAGTGTGGATTTAGCAGACCCCACACCCTCAGAGAACAGTATAAACCCACCAGTTTATTGGAAATACTGGCAAGTCTAGGGTTGGAAGGAAGATGTAAGAAGAAGACACACAGGCTTGTTGCAATACACAAAAGTTTATTTTTTTTTAATTTTTTCTTCAATTTTTGGAGGCAAAATAAAATAGAACTGAACATCAATAAACTTTGTACAACAAAACCAGCCTTTAATACGGAACTGATAGTCCATGAACAGTTTAAGATCTCAGAATGGTTTCCCTTTTTCAAAGACATGCTTTCTTGTGGTCCATGAGAAGTTGGCACAAAAGAGATGGCGGATGGTGAGGAGAGTGAAGGATGGCAGGCTCCTCTCAGATCCGAGTCAGCTGATGCCACAAACTGGAGGGCAGGATGCTTTCCACTTTCTCCATAACAAAGTTCAAGGGGGCAAACAAAGTGCTGAGGAACTGCAAGGAAACCAGAAAAGCAGCGGTCAGGAGAAACCCTGTCAAGACNACATCAACATCTCCAGCACATGCCAGCATCTTAGGACATTTCATTCTGAAAGCCTCCCAAGACTACAACCCTCTTCATGTTTACAGGAAATGCCGGGAGAAAGTGGAAGATACATTCCAGCCCCACCCCCAGCATGACAGATAAGAAGGAAGTGTCTGCTGACTGCCTCCCTCAGCCCTCTGACAGCTACCACAGTTCCTAGGATCCCAGCAGTCTTCAGAATTTTCCCTTCTGTCTATGAAGATGAGTACCATCGAAGAGGATGATGGGTAGGTAGCAAGTAGGTANAGGAGCTAGACAATGGTGACAACTTAGGCCACTTGGTTGTCTAACTGGCTGTATAACTTACTTTAAATGGAAAACGCAATACAAAGAGTCAAGTCTATAATGCCAGATTGCTTTGGTTTCCTGGTGTCTCCCAAGCATGTGCACATCCTAGGCTCATTTCTAAACAGCATGCTTTGTGTCATGCATCAGGGTGGGTAGCAGGCAGGTACACGGGGAAGCCTTGTCCTCCAGNAAGGGCTGTTGAATGGACCTCTGGGAAGTTTCTTACTTGGTTACTAAATACTTCTCTGCTTTTCACACACAGAGAGCAATAAAAATGTGTCTGTTAAGAAATACAATTTTCTTTATCAGNTACTAATCAATTTCAGATCTANTCTGATGTTATTCTTAGGAACAACTGATTCAGGTCACAAGATGGTACTGTGGTGGAAGCAAGCAGAAGAGNTGTCTAGCCAGGGAGGAGACTGGTATTGAAAAGGACTCTTGGCCTTCTGTCTGATGAAAACCAAGGCCTTGGTTTGCTNAGGTTCAACACCTGGTTCTNTATGGTGGAGTCTTTTGGCCTCATCCCTATCCATGGCACAATACCGACAATCCTAACAAAGATTTTGCATATAAGTTTAGATCAGGGAGTGAATATAAACATGGAGTGGGAACATGGTTCTGAGGGCAAACAAATTTAGTAGGTAGTTCAGGCAGTAAGCTTAAAGCATTATCCTTATTGGTAACATGGAATGAGATGTGTGTGTGTGTGTGTGTGTGTGTGTGTGTGTGTGTGTGTGGTGTGCATAGGTGTATGTGTGTGTGCATAGGTGTATGTGTGTGTGCATGTGTACATGTGTGTCTGTATGTTTAATGAGTATGGAGCATATTGAGGCAGATAGCACTTTGTAATTGCATTATCAAAAAGAAGCAGGGAAACTTCTCTATTCTGCTTTTNAAATCAATTAGACATTTGCTTGGTAAGGCAATTAAGTGCTACATGAGAAAAAAGGACCCCAGGATAAACTTCCTCTCTTGAAGACTCAAAGNTGCGGGATAGAGGCAGCAAGGACATTAAGATGTGGACGGAGCTGGCTGGGCNGTGGTGGCNCACGCCTTTAATCCCAGCACTNGGGAGGCAGAGGCAGGCNGATCTCTGTGAGTTCNAGGCCAGCCTGGGCTACCGAGTGAGTTCCAGGAAAGGCGCCAAAGCTACACAGAGAAACCCTGTCTTGAGCAAAGTAATACATATAGGCCATGNTAGGAATCATGTCAGACACCCAAGGGTGTTCAGAAAGGAAGAGAAGCTAGGCTAGACTAGAGGGGAGAAGTGCTGAAAAGATCAAGAAAAAAAATCTATAAAGTAAGGCAATTTAAATAGACTCCAAGAGATGGAAGGAATATCAAAATGTGTGATATCAACAGTAAGGATGGAGCTATCAGCAAAATGGGCATTCTAGCTCTAACTAATGGTCNGAATATGAACAAGGAAGCCACCAGGTGGTGAATAGTTCAGTTTCACTGGAATNCAGGCAGAGCTCAGGCTGGCTGGCAGCCTTGAGCGTCAGGCCGAATATACAGTTGAGAAAAAGCCAGCAACAGGTGTGGTAATTCCCTGTGCAGTGGGTGTTAGATTCTCAGTGGTTTCTGATAACCTGAAAGTATCCTTTTGTGAGTGCCCAAATACTTGGGAGAGTTTCCCTACAGGATGGATTGCCCATCCTTCCCAGGTTAGAAATGGACTGTGTCCCATCATGAATGAGGCTAGACGGCATTGAGGAAATGCTGGGCCCAGGAATGAGTAATCNCTGAATGGCTGCCTCTGGAAGCTTTTCCCAAATCCTGGTTATAAAAGAACAATATAGACCAAATACACTGATTTCACTAACACTATGAAATTGCATTTACAAAATTATACGGGTACATGTGTACGTAGCATACACAATGAGATGTGACATCCACAATGAGAGATGGCCAAGGCTGCAAAGGTGACAGTATTTGCCTACCATACTCAATTCCATAAAGAGGATCCAATTGAGAAAACTATGGACAACTCAGAGATTCTAGCAGGGACTGGAAGGTACAGCTCAGTACGCAAGCTGATANTGCTGGTGGTCATCTCTGAGCAGGTTTAGGAAGACTGAAGTTGGTAAGGCATAGGGGAGGAGCTGCTCAGCACCCCCTTAGCCAAAGCCATGGGAGGAAAGGCATTCTCCAAGTCCATACCCTGTACCATTCCACACCCTAAAAGTGTGGGCATCAGGGGCCTCCAGCCGAGAGCAGAATGGAGAGTCTGTCATCAGTAGCCCAACAAAAAAGAGCAGTTTTGTTCGCTTGTGTCTTTGTTTCTGGGGAGAACTGGCCTGATTTAGGTCAAAAGCTTCACTCGAAGGTCTGTAGCTGCCTCCTTTCCCCACTACATACCACGATACAGTGGCCTCCCTTGCTACGTTCTATCTGCATGGAACTTCCCTGAGGTTCCGTGAGGAAATGACATTCCAACCCTCCAATGGATGTAATGACCTACTCCCTCTCCCTCATATCCCGAATGCGTTATTTTTGAGGTAAATGAGAAAGGCCTCATTTGAGCCTTTCCCTGGTTAGCCTCATTTATTTACTTAAGGAACCCCAACTGAGATGTGTCCCCCCCATACCCGGCCATCTCCCTTCTTAGCACCCTTTCCCTCTCCCTCCTCCCTGTCCACACCCACAAAGAAGTTACGTAGAAAAGAGGCTTCTGAAGTGACTAAGACCTTCCACTTACTAACAGATCAAAGTAAGTGGCTTTCGTCAGGGAGTTACAAAAAGGTTGCAGGAACATGCCTTGCTCCTCTGGATACCTTGGGATACTCAGCTGTTTCTTTAGATGTGTGAAAAACAATCAGTACCTTTGACCAGAAACCCAACTGATGCATGAAGAGAAACAGCAGTTTCATTTCTAGACTAAGGGGGAAATTTATTGCCTAAAAAGTTAAATCTGAATGAGCAAAACCAGGCAACTTGGATCAAGCCATCTATCTCAATGACCAAAACTTCTGTCCAGAGGGCAGAGAGACACAGTCAAATTTCTAACCCAAATGCCCCATAACTCAATTAGTGTCCACTGGTGAGAAAAAGCAACTAGCTAATAAAAAGGAGAGAGTGGCACTTCAATGGCCCGATCTTCCTTTGCCTGAGACACCATTACTTAGAGGAAGGTCACAGCTTGCAGCCCACTGGGTTCACAGTGAAACCTCTTGCTTATCTGAATAGGCTCCAGTTGCTCTGTCGCAAGCAGACAATTGACATCCCACTGTAATCAATATCAGACTTCAAAGAGTCCAGGCCTAAAAGTGAAGACGAGGCAGAAGGCAAGGGGTGCAGTCTCAGGGAAGGGGGGAGAGGAGAGGAGGAAAGACAGGCCCTAAAGAGCAAAGGGGTCAGAATGCTGACCTTCCCACGTTCTGTGTGGAGCTGGGCCTGCAGTGATAGCTTACTTATATGAGCAGCCTTATCTTAAGAAGCAAACATTCTCGGAAGAGTTAGTCCTAAGTCATCGAGGTAGATTAGATTGCAGGCAACTAGACCAAGACTCTCTACTCAGCCACTCCAGTGACTCACTGTCTACGAGTGTTGGGGCTGGCTGTGTTAGTGAACAAACATGCTAGAGTTCCCACACTGTGGAGCCTGGGGGGTGGCAGTATAATCTCTCTGCATCTACTAAAAGTCATCACACCCAGGGCATTATCTCAGGAGAGGATTGAAAAAACCCACTTTCTCAGGCTGCAAATGGCTGCAGACAGCCTCCAGGGCAGCTGTGATAACCCCCGGGTGTTCGGCAAAAGCTTTGTGAGAGGCCTGAAGGAGTGAGGAGGTGCTGATGAGAAGACTGCCCAGGACACACTGGCCTTGCCTCCCTCATGCCACCNATCTTCCTTTCTTCCTAAACCTCCCCAGACCTGGGAAACGCCAGAACTCCATGAGGAGTTTAGAGGCACACTTGTTAAAATCAGGAGTAGCTGACCAGATAAGCACACATTGGTAGAGAGTGGGGCCACTCTGGTCAAATCTATTCCATCCAGTCATTTGATTCTAGGTGTAAGACNGATACTTTGGAAATAGAACTGAGGAGAAGAGCCAGTGTTGATGCCCACCCCCAATTTTCTGAAGANTCCGCTGCTGTTGTGTGGACTTTGCAGAGAATCTCTCTGCTAACTGCTCTCCTGATCCCTTTGCTGCTAAAATGGTCTCAAGCGACCAGTTTTCATTCCATTCAGCACTGTGGTTCTCAGTCACGATGCATACCTGAATTCCCAGGAAGTGTCTGAAAACTCAAATGCCTATGCGACTTGGGGTCAAGGAGGCAAGAGGCCCTAAGGAAGGGCAGTTATCAGCAATCTTCTACAGGCATACCTAAACCACTAATTCTGGACAGCTGTCACCTGAATAGCTATGACAGGGTATGACATAATCTCAAATGGCGTCTCAAAGATTTACCTTTCAGGAGGTCAGACTCCTTAGAAGGAGATATAATCTTCAACTCCCACCCTCAAAGGCTGTTGGGGTCATTGCTAAAATTACAGACTCCTGGTGTGAACATCAAGATTCTGAATTTTGGTGGTATGGCCAGGAGCATTATTGGCACGCTAGCGGTAAGAATCACTGAAAACCCATACCCCCACCAAGTGCTATCTGTTNGCATAATAGTGAACACTGGAACAATGAGGTGCTTTTGTACCGGTTTTAAAAATGTTTAAGAGGGAAACAGAAAAGTGGGAACAGTAATTGTCTAGTTCCAGACCTACATCCCGACTACACATTTTAACTAAATTATACTCTCATCTGAAACTTTGGCAACTACTTTTCCTTAGAGGCTAGTGATAGAGAGGAAGGAAACAGTGAACAGTACAGGTCCTGGGACTGAAGGCATGCAAGGAAGCAACTTGGGTAAGAGAGGAAAGCAAACTTAATTTCCCTGAAGGAAGGAGAAGGGAGTTAGAACTTCAAGTTGGCCTTGAGTAGAGAAGCTCTTCTGAGAATTTGTGAGAGAAAGCAGATTTCTTTGGTGTGCTCCCAGAGTATGAAACCAGCTAAGTAGAAGTGAAAGGAAGCAGCGCAAGAGGTACAGTAAGGAGCTTGGAATGACCACTGGTGAAATGGGCATGATGTTAAACAGGGGAAGCCCATGTACAACAACATTCACAATGAGCCATGTACAGTGTTCACAATGAGCCATGTACAGCAGCATTCACAATGAGCCATATGTACAGTGTTCACAATGAACCATGTACAGCAGCATTCTCAATGAACCATGTACAACAACATTCTCAATGAGCCATGTACTGTGTTCACAATGAGCCATGTACAGTGTTCACAATGAGCCATGTACAGCAGCATTCACAATGAACCATGTATAACAACATTCTCAATGAGCCATGTACAGCAGCATTCTCAATGAGCCATGTATAGGGTTCTCAATGAGCCATGTACAGTGTTCACAATGAGCCATGTACAGTGTTCTCAATGAACCATGTACAGCAGCATTCACAATGAGCCATGTACAGCAGCATTCTCAATGAGCCATGTACAACAGTGTTCACAATGAGCCATGTACAACAGTATTCATGATGCACCTAGATGCACTCATGTCACAGGAACAGTTGAGGCACTTTGAGGACCCTTTCAACTGTAAGGATATATGATTTCAAAAGAAAGGAAGAAAAGCCAAGTGGTATCTGATATATATATATATATATATCATATACCACTGTTCATTTACTTAACAGCCATTTATTGAGAACCTACAATGATTAAGGCTCTGTGGGAAGCTCTGGAGATATAGATGTGAGAAAGGCACAAAAAGGATCTTCTTTCAAAGACTGCACAGTCTCAAGGGGCAGAGGCAATTCCTTACCAATCATATATGATTATATGTCATAATACATGATAATATAGGCATTCATGAAACTCTGTGGGATGATGGAGACATCCCGTCAATTTAGGAGAACTAAGAAAGAGGTCTTTAGGAGACAGTGGAGTGGGTGGTCATATGAGGCATTCATGTATAACAAACAGGACATGTAAAGTCACCAAGATATGTAGGCCTGGTACATCTGGGCACTGGGCTCACTTCACTATGGCTGAAGTTGGGTCTGTGTGAGAACTATGCAGAAGGAGGCTAACAAGGCAAGCAAGGGCCACTAAAGATAAAANGCTCTTTTAGGTCAAGCAAAGGAAATGAGATTTATGGCCTGAAATAACCGGGAACCAGTAGATATAAGCTGGGAAGTAACCTGCTTGTTGGAAATTTAGAGAACTCTTTCTTGTGTTAGTGTAAAGACAGAGTAACAACAATAAGCCCAGAAGCAAGGAGACCAGCTGAGACAATTTGGCAGCTCAGGCAAGAACAGCAAGGACACAAGCTAAGGGGTAGGCTGTGAAGAGAGAAAGGAGGGCACCACAGGGAAGGCAGGTTTACAGTGTGGCCACTGAGCGGGTAGGGCCGCATCTGGAAGTTGACTCAGACAAGGTACAAGGCAGGGAGGGGCCTGAGAGAGCAGGCAGTTTGTGGCCTGAGGAATTGACTCCAGACTGGCAGGGCCACTGTGGAGGC
>LZPO01098547.1:0-10683 GCA_001675575.1 Neotoma lepida | reverse complement strand
TTCCTGGTTGACTTTGCTGGTGTGTGTGTGTGTGTGTGTGTGTGTGTGTGTGTGTGTGTGTGTGTTCATGACTCTAATGTTATCAGTTTACATTCATTGTGAACACTTCACAAATCTGTGTTTTCGCCAAAATACTTTTTTGATATCTTGAATATGCACAAGTACATCTGTGGTTACACAGTTCCATGCTTTGTTTTGAAATTGACTTGTGTTTTGTGTCATTGTTGGTTTTAATGCAGCAGCAGCAGCTGCGCAATGGTAGAGGTGCTGTTTACTGTGCGAGAAAAGCCACGAGATACGACAGAACCCATTATCAGAGTTTTATTAGGAGGAGAGAGGGAGACAGGAAACAATATGACCAGGCCTATGAAAGAGAAGAGAAAGAGAAAAGGGAGGAGTCTGGCCAGCTTTTTAAGGAGCTATGCNACGCATGCACATGGATTGCATGATTACACTTCGTGCAAATTACGTGATCACGCAGCACACGGATTACGTACGTAGGGCCCCTTGCTTGGCTACTGAACTGCGCATGTGCAGTCACTTAGCTGGGGGAATGGCCAGGAATTCCAATAATCATGATCTTTACTAACTTCAGTATCATGAAGCAATTCTACTTAAAAGTTTACAAATATGCTTTGATATATGGGCCTTTATGTGCAGTTTTGTTCTATATGTAATTTGAGGTGATAATTCCCTTTTTACAATTTTCGTAAGGACAACCTCTTGTCTAATGCTGTTGACCAAATCCTTTGTCCCTATTGTCTGATCTTCTACCATTGCATTCAGCGTGGGAATAGGTATGTTCTGTGAGCACTGGGTGATTTTTGTGCGGACCTGTTTCATTCCAGTCTGAGTGCTTAACCAGAGGGAATCTTGTTGTTTTTGTTGTTTCTAATTTTTAATTGAAAAATNCGTGTATGCATGTGCGTCTCAGTGGTAGTATGCGCACATGAATATAGGTGCCATGGAGGAAAGAGGTGACTTTCAGATCTTCTGTACTTATGGTTACAGCTGTTGTGAGCTGCCCAGTTTGGTAGTGGGAACTGAACTCAGGTCCTCTGCAAGAACAGCAGAGGGCTCTTAACAGCCATCTCTCCAGCCCCAGGCCTGAGGTTTCTGTGTTAGTCTTCAGAATATCGCAGAATAAATTCTTCCCTGTAGTCTTCTCTTTCAGGGCAGTCTCAACTTCTCCTTATCCTTTTTTTTTCAGAATTAATTATTCTTGTTTGATTCTGTTAATAAATTCATTTTTATCATAATTACATCAATTGCATAGATTTACTTTATGAAGAATTAACATCCTAATCTAAGTGAATTCTCCTGACGTTAGTTTGAAGTTTCTATTGAAATTACATTATGCACTGAGTTGCTGGTCTGCTCTACTTCCAACCCTTAAGTTTCTGACTTGCTTTTGAGTCTTCAGTGGTCAGAACAGTGAGTGTGGGTTTGTCTTTCTTCTAATAAACTCTGTCCATCACCACAATCACAGGTGACAGGCATTGTGTAGTTTATATCTCTTTATCATACAATAAAAATTTTCTACCACCAATCTTCAATTTCATTACGAATGACAATATTTTCTTATNTAATGCTTCCCTCTGTAGGTTGACATAATCATGTGTTTATAGTTCTCCTGTGATCAATTTTTATGAAGCATTAAGGTAATAACTTGTTAAATACTCTTCTCACTCTTGACATGAGGCATCTTATTTAGACTTGATTCTTATCTACATGGCTAGAATCAGTTGGTGACTTCGATCAGAAAATAACTTCTCTGCATTCTCAAATGAAATTACTTTTCATTTAAAGTCTTTTTACCTATTTAATATCACATTACATATTTTACCTCAGATGAATGAGTATGTTCCTCATTATATTTTGGAGAAGAGGCTAATAAGATAATAAATGTTGCCTTAATTTTTTAATCTTGACTCATTTTCACATGGATTATATGGTATAGAAACTAGTTCTTCCAACATTTCCAACACATATTTCTCTCTCATAGAATATTCAGAATAAGTGTTCCTTGCAGGCAGCCTGCCTGCTGTACAGACTGACCCCCATCTACTTTGGCTTTCTGTCCTTTGTAGTATGTGGTTTCCAAGCTCACATGCAACAATTCATAGGAATTAGCAGGAGGAATCACAAAACACTTCTCCTCAAATCCCCTTGATTGAAATTGGGACTTGAGAAACTACAAAGAATTCTGAGAAACAAAATCTAGTTGTCTAGCTGTGCACCAAAGAGAGGGAGTGAGCTTGAACAGTTAGCAGCTGTGCTTCTACCCCAAAGGGAACAGACTATATTTCTAAATCTACTACAGAAGTTTTTGCTTTCCCCATAACTTATTTAATCCTTTTAAAAATAAAATACTAGTCAGTAGCAAGCAAAGAACTTTCTTCCCAAAGGCCCTCCTGAACTGTAAGTTCCCCCAGCCGGATGGAGATGGCAGATAGAACCCCCACAGCATGGTTCTGCCAACTCCCTATGCAAAGCCCTCCCTGTCAGACATAACAGATTCCGCTGGCTGGGGACTCGCTGTCTTCTGGTTACTGTTTTCTTCAGAACAGTAAGCAACTGACTGAAAGCAGCTGCGGTCAGTGCTGTTTCTGTAAGATGCTTGCAAGGCAGACTGTCGCCCACCCCTGGAGACTCAAAATGATTCAAAGACAAGTGGGGAGGAAAAGAGGAATGAAGACAGAAAGTGTGTGGGCTTGGTGTCTGGAGAAGCAGGATGGGAAGGCCTTGTGTGTTGCTCATCAGCTGAGGAACACAGCTCCTTGTTTATACTAGCATGTCAATCTGGATTCACACACTGTGAGCTATACAATGAATCCTAACTTGCTTAGGTATAAACACAGGAAAACAGATTCATGTTATACATAAATGACAAGTGGCCAGTGGAGTTTCAAAGAACAGAAAATAATCCCCTATAAGGATATTAATCATATGTTATTTGTGGGCCTGTAGTATGGCTTAGCAGGTAAGAGTGCTTGTGTCTAACCTGCCAANCTCATTCCATCCCAGGCTCCACATGTTAAAGGAGAGAACCAACTCCTGCAAGTTGTCTTCTGACCTCAATACCTGCACCATGGCACACTTACAGAGGCACACACACCAATTAATTAACTAATTAGTTGATTAATTTATTAATTCAGTTTTAAGATGTTATTTCCATTCTAGGAATCAAGCAGGAACATCTGGGGGCCAGTTGAGTTTTAACCCCTCACAGAACACAGTCAATCACCATTTATGATGTTTGTATCTACACTTGTCTGTTTTATATGTGCTTACCTTGAAGTCCTCTGTGATTTCCATCTTGTCTCCAAGATGTCCCCATCCTTATTTCCTTATTTCTGTCCACGTTCCTTCACAACTAAGCTGCCTTGTGTACTGATGTGGCCCTTGTACCTTATGTTCTTAATCTCTGTTAGTGATCACATAACTCCCACACTCCCAAATTTATTCCACCCTTCTAAGATGGGTCTAAGTTTTGATTTCTATTCCAAATCTTTCCCATCAGCCACTCCACCTATTCTTCTTACCTATAAAGCCTTGCTGTTCCTGCCTTCATCCCTGTTTCTGACACTTTCCTATCACCTTGGGCTTTCATACTTCATTTTACAGTTGTTGGCATCCTCATCCCTCTTAGTTAAGCCCAGAGCTGTTTGAGGGCAACAAACAGCTTTGATTCCTTTTTATAGCCTCAGTACCAGAAAGAAAGAGATGAAGCACTATAGAATTCTCTAGTTACAAAACAATTGGATAGCTATTGCATAAGCAACCTTCATTGTAGGTATATCCTTTGCATATGGATAGGTAAATGTCATNAGGTTGTTGATCAATATTTAATAAGCAGTTCAACAAATGTCACGAAGTGTAGCATATGCTAATTCCCACACAGAGTCCACAGCCGTCACATGGCATCACTAACATAAAGCTGAAAGAAGGGAAATAGTGAAGAGTTCCCCACCGCATATTTCCCACACATGTGGAGGACACTGAGAGCAGACAAAGTAAAATGTAATAGTGTCAGGGGTAGTACCTGTGTTTTTTGAAAACCTCTTTGAACCTTATTTAATTGTGTGTATGTTACCTACATATGTGTATGTGTAGTACATCCCTGCCTGCTGCCCAGGGAAGCAAGAAGAGGTCATCAGATCCCCTAGAAATTGAGGTACAGATAATTGTGAGCCACCATGTGGATGATGGAAAATGAACCCGGGTCTTTACAAGAGCAGCCGGTGCTTGTAGCCTCTGAACTATCTCCCCAGCTACCAACTGTTGATTGCTTACAACTCTTGTCTTTAATATAATTTTATATATTACATATGTATTAAGATTAATATAATTCACTTTAATGTTTAGGGATGGCTATGCTTAAAATGTGAGTCACAAAACTCCTAAAAGTCCAAGAATTAGCTTCCAGATACAGGTGTCAACTGCATTCAATGTGCTGTTGGTGAAGAATTGCAAGGCTATGTCAATATGATGGGAATACTGCATGGGGCAGGATCTGCCAGGAAATCCAAGGTCATGTGGAGGGCTTCAGCTCTATACTTTCANGAGGAGAGTGAGGAAAAGAGAGAATGGAAAAGCTGGGATACTGCACCCTCCTGCTGCTGGCTGGCTGTCCCCCCTGGCAGCTGGAGGCAGGAACTCTGAGCAGGAGAAGCAGGAGGAGGAGGAGGAGGGAACTCTTCTTCATGGGGAGGGAGGGAAGAGGCTGGAGCTGCTGCTGCTGCTTCTGCTGCTGCTCTGGGCCTCTCGCACTTTTTAGATATTAGTGTGTTAAGATGGTAGGTTGTTCCCTTCTCCCTCCTCCTCCTCCTCTCCTCTCTCACTCACTCACACTCTCTCTCTCTCTCTCTCTCTCTCTCTCTCTCTCTCTCTCTCTTCCTCCCTCCCTCCATCTGTCCATTCCCCTTTCTCTCTCTCTCCCTCTCTCTCTCTCCTTCCTCACCCACTGCTCTGCCACCCTCTATGACTTATGTCCCTGTCTCTCATCACTTACCCCTCTCCTGTCACACTCTCAGTCACTTCACCTCCCTGGCCTGTAATATGCTTATGACATTTTATTCCAGTTTCCTTCCCCTTTACACATCCAGAGAGTGAAGCAGGATCCAGGACCTAACAGTAGAAAATCTCCAAGATCACTGTTCATGGCAGCATCTAGCAATCCCTTCTCTTCTTACATAATCTTCCATTATGTCTGAAACTCCTTTGATCACAGGGAGTTCATGTCCTCATTAAATAATCTCTCTTTCCAGAATGCCATTTCTTATTCAGGATGCCTCATTACATCTACTTTTGTTATGTCCACCAGGTCAGCACAGAACAAACCCGCAGGTGTACCCCTGCCTTTATCACCCTTGAGCATTTCTTTCTGTCAAGATCCCTACTTCCTTCATAGGTGACCTGTGACGACTCATTGTCTCTAAACCTTTTACCATTGAGAATGGCCTCTAATTACACATGTTATTGTCTTCTCAATGTGAACCCAAACCCCTAGGGTAATCCTATTAATCTGTTTCCAACACATCCATATGCTGGTTACAGTTGAATGAAGGAAGACACCACGCACAGTTGCCCTGGAATGTCTCTAAGATCTTCCTTACCACCAAGAAACACCCACCGCCAGTGCTGCTTATATTGAAAAATCAGAAATGATTCCATTTGCTGTGTGGTCTACAACTGACAGTCAGCAACAACTGCCCAAAGCCCCTGATATCAGATCCACTCCACGTGTCCCCAGCATCTCATTTATCTGTTAAGTAGTAACCCATAAAAAGGTAAATTGGGTTATTTTGACATAGTTCTTGAAACTCTCCTGTCCTCATCTGCAACCCTAAATTTCTGTAGTTCCTGCCTCTCCAGCTTCTCACCAGGGTGGCAGCTGTAGAGTCTGTTGTTGAGCACTTGTGAGACTGGGGTGTAGAGGAAAATGAACAGTTAGAGAGCAGTGTATTTAGGATTTCTATTGTCCAGAAAGAAAGAAGGGCTTAGCTTCTCTGTGCAGAGCTTATCAAATAAGGAGACTGGAATATTCTAAACCAAAAGCCTCAGTGGGCTGAGCAGCATGCCCAAAGGGTCTCCTTTTCCATTTGAACTTCACGTTAAGTCCTTAAAAGTATCATGTGGTGGTATCTAGAGANCCAAAATCTCATGGTACTTCTCAGCTCTGCACCTGGCACCCTAGAGAAGTGAAAGAAAACCCAAACATCCCACTGCCCTGGAGTATCCTCACACACAGTGCATTTTTAATTCAGAAGGGAAAAATTGTTAAAACCTTTTATGCTTCAGAATGTAGTGAATAAATGGGNGGAGCTACATTTTAGTGTTGGTACTGAGAACCAAGTCCTCAAATAGGACCATTTAGAAATGATGGCANTATTTCCCCTCAACACTTGATACTCACTGTGTACTAAGTGTGACCCTACTAAGTACTCGGGAATCAACATACTCTGTTCATCTGCTCTCTACAGACAGNCAAAAAGAACAGAAACCTATTCTTTTTTGAAAGGAGTATAATTCTATAGTACTATAATATAAAAAGAAGTAAGTTTAAGTGTGACAGGTCATAGGATATCGTAGGGGTCACTGAGTTGTCTGACATTTCCCAGCAGTCAGGTGTCTCTCTCCACCTGATGTGCACCTGTATTTAGATGATTTCAGTATCTTATTCCATCTGTATATGGTCCGGATGAATTTTCATGAAGAGGTGCATAGCTACATGCCTTTCTCTCACAAAGCTTGATATAATTATATTTTAATCTATTTCTGTGTTTGTTTCCTCCCACAGTCTGTATCCTGCCAGAAAACAGCAACTTTGTGTTATTAAATTTGAAATCACTAACATCTAGCGTAGTCCCCAGTGCATACCAAGGGATAAATGAAAATTTTCAACCCAAATGAATGTGTTACAAGTCTTGAGGAGAGAGTCCTTTCGAGGTTACATTTCTTATGATTAATGTGTTTCCTATACTATATTTCATTTATCAGATAGAAGCACAAAGATCAACTCCAATGTAATAAATGTTCAGCTCTGTCAATAATACACACACATATGTCCACAGAACTAGATATGTTAAGCATGTATTTATGTGTACATATTTACTTTATTAATTATATAGGCATATGTATGTAACTGAATTATATTCTAGTCAAAATACTAAAGTGAAGTCACCAAATTTCAATATTTCTGGGCAGATCCTTGACTGCATTGAATCGGAACTTACAGTGTTTGCATCAGAATGTTTTATGACCAATGAAAATGCTTCTAGGAGAGTCTGAGACACGAGATGACCAATGAAAATGCTTCTAGGAGAGTCTGAGACACGAGACAATCTGTGTCACACTGTCCCACACAAGGAAACCAAGGAGTCAAACACACAAACTCCTATTTAAGGCTAAGGAAATCATTAGTCCCTGAAGCTTTCAGCTGTGTGACTCATCTTTAAATGTGAGTCCCAGAAGATGGCCCCAGTATGAAACAATTTCTGTCAGGAGACTGACTTTTCCCTAATGAATAATTTAAAACTCAACTTTTTTTTCATGTGAACTGTCTTATATCTTGGCAGAGGCATAGTATTTCAATAATTTATATAATTTTGAATATAATACAGTTAATGCCAGAAAAGCAATTTCTTTGATATTGAATTATAAGAGAATGCACTTAGACCACTGTGGCTAATGACCTAGGGGCGAGTAGCATGGAAAATTACCTTTTAACCCAGTTTCATAGAGGATCTGTGCAAATAGCCATCAGCACTGCTATCTGCTAGCATATAGTTGCTTGATAACACTTGGTTGTAACATAAGAAAAAAAATACAACTCATTATCTTCATGAAAAGGAGATAAGAAAGATCATTAAAATGGTATAGGAATACTTATTTTTAGAAGCAGAAAATTAACTGGAATCACAGCTTTATCACTCATGTTTCTGAATAGATTCCATTCTCATAACACTTCCTTAGGCAACACTCCAGTCACTCCTGAGAGCTAATCACANGCTCTGTGACAGGTGAACCACACACTAGTGTGTAGTGCAGTAATGCATTGCTTTTGTAAGAAGCCAAGCAATGTGATGTGGAAATGGGTCCTTGGGTCTTCCAGGGTAGAAGCTGTTGAATGCTTCCACCAGTTTAAGTGAGACAGGAAGACTATGACTTCCCAGCTGCATCTAGACCATAGAGGGCACACAGCCTATGGTGAAGACTTTCTGCACATAAGTCTACAGGTGCTGCTTATTCTCAGAGACTGGGAAGATTCTGCATTAGGGAATATTGTCGNGTATAAAGGCTGAGGGTCTTCTGTTAGAGCAAGTTTCTTCTACTACCCTTGAAGGTGCAATTTGAGTTGATGACAGACTAACATCACAGACAGTGTGGTGAGGTTTATATGGCACAAAGTTTCAAGTCTGAAGAGCAGTGAGGGTTCTAGTTTGATTTCTATTGCTGTGATTGATCAAAAGCAATTTAAGAGGAAAGGGTTTATTTGTCTGCCACTTCCATGTCACAACCTACCACCAAGGGAAGCCAGGGAAGAAACTTAANCAAGAGCTTAAAGGAAGCAGAATTCGAGGAGGAACACTGTTTTCTGGCTCTCTCTCCAGCTTACAACAGGATCATGATTAGCCAGCTTTCTTGTGTAGTTTAGGACTAGCTGACTAAGGTTGGTACCACCCAAAGTGGACTGGGTCCTCCAACACAGACAGGTCTATAGGCCAATCTGATGGAGTGAATTCTTTTTTTTATTAACATTTTTTCCTTTATTTTACATACTGACCATAGTTGCCCCTCTCTCCTCTCCTCCCATTTACTNCCCTGACTCTCTTCTACCCTGTTCCCCATCCACCCACTCCTCCTGNNTCTCCATTCAGAAAGAGGCTGGCCTCCCATGGNCTTGAACTTANCATGGCACATCAAGTTCAGGTAGAACTGAGCTCTTCCCCCTGAATAAAGGCCAGGCAAAGTAATCCAGCATGGACCTACTTAGATTTCCGTCTTCAGATGGTTATTATCAGTGGTGGGTGTTCTGTGGAGCAACATTCTTCCCTGGCGAGCTATAGCTTAGTCTGAAGATGAATTCTGCATGTTCAACTTCTGTATATCTACTCCACTAAAAATATGTTCATTCTTAATACTAGTCATCAGTTTTGACTAAGCTGCCTCTGAGCACCTATTTCTGGGGTCTTTTCTCTATTGTTGATATTTATAGACAACACTTTTCTGTGGTGGTTTCATAAGCCATGAAGTCAAGCAGCATTAACCTTTCAACTTTTGTTACTCTGAAAATCATGCTAAAATTGAGTGAGTACCAACAGTGAGGACAGTTTGCCTTGCTAGCAAAACTATACTCTGAGCTATTTGGACCCACCATCTACAGTCTCACCAGAATGAGTTGGCTAATTAGGACTCCAGAAAGCTGTCAAGCATCTCAGGCTATACTCCTGATGTCTCAGAATCTCACCATGTGGCTTCCACATGTGGCATCTCTATGTGCTGTGTCTAGTAGNGTGGCTCCAGGGTGGTCAGACTAACAACACCATCTCCCAAGCCTCCAGGAGTGAGTGTTCTTGGAGAACATGGCAGGAGACAAATGCCATTACTTTATGACCCTGTTTGGAAGTCATTCAGCTTCCAACTCTTCTGTTGGAATCATCAGTAGCAAACCAAATTCAAAGCAAGCAGTGTGGGAAGGGATGGAGCCCATCCTTAGGGGAGGGGTACCAGGAATCTGTGGCCTGTGAGTGGGTAGAAGGAGTGGGATNTTGGGTGCTGAGAATTCTGTTCGGTGACACATGCCACACCAGCTACCAGCCCATCACCCTTGCTGTAGGCATCCTCTGCCAGGAAATTTGCCAACAAAAAAAGGCAGCAAGCCAAGGCAAACATTTTCAGTCCCCACCCAACCCTACTCCGGCTCACTTTCAAAACTACGCAGTCTAAAGAGACATTGTTTATTTTCACCCAAAGCATCATCCCCAGTGAGCTTTTAGGACCACATGGAAATATTGAGGATCCATGTAAAACTGCATGCCTAAAAGTACCTAAGTAAAATACATTAAGCTACTCATAATGATTACCCCTAATGGTGGGTATGATATTGAGTCACATGACAGGGTAGCAGTACTTTGTTTTAACCACCAAAGTCCATTTCAGATGCTACAATCTATGATATTTTCCTTCTTATTCTTTACATGTTTTTTCACCCATTAATTTCAGCAAATGGGTATCATCTTCATAATTAGGATAATAAATATTATTTACAAAGAACAAAGGAACGAGTGTACTTCAAAGAAGACATTATTTTTCTAATGGTGCTGAAATGGCACATTTACTTTGCAAGCACAAGAACACCACAGCAGATTTAAAAACAAAATCTGAATAAAAAGATGTAAAAATAAAAGAGTTACAGAGCCNTCCGCCTGTGAGGACTGCTCACATTGAACCCAGTGAAGTGAAGTGGGCATTCTTCATGAAATCAAGGCAGGTGGTATGTAAGTACTCCACAGCTCCAAGGGTGCATTCGGACCCTTGGGCTTTAAAAAGCCAGGAGCAAGCTCTCTGCTATGGGAAATATTTGCAAAGCAGGCATCTGGGTTCTAGTTTGACACAGATGTGCTGTTTTCTCTGGTTTAGGAAAATGATTCACTCCAAGCACCGAGGAGGAGGCAAGAA
>LZPO01098546.1:0-21760 GCA_001675575.1 Neotoma lepida | reverse complement strand
GTCAGCTCATTAGTTCTATAGATTTGCTCAAGATAATACTCATAAAGTATTTTCATTCATAAAGCTCAAACTCCATTTTCCATGGCCATCACTCACTTTAACATGGTGCCTAGGAGGCAGGCCCATCAGAGTGCTGACTGACACCTGTAGAACACTGAAGACAACTGTTTTACTATTGGCTACTCCAAATGTCCATCAATACCCTGCCTTATCTTGCATTCATATCCTCACTTCTCTTCTCAGTTAAGCACACTCTCCCAGTAGCTCTGAGACCTGCTCCACAGGTTACTGTGACAAGCAGTGCTCTGGGAATTTCTGGTTAAAATAAACACCACAGTGACACTGGCATTCGGGAACAAACACCAGAGTCACCAGATATTCCAGGAAGCCTGTAACAATNAACACACATTCAAAGTGCAATTTACAACCCAGCAAAGGGCATGGTTGGGTAAGAAGCCATCCACAGAGCTGAGATCTACCAGGAAATGCGAAGTACTGTCACATGACACTCCTGTGTACACAAACATGCCAACCACATCAGCCCAGCTGACCAGCTGGTAAAGACAGCTGATAGAACTAGAAACTTCAGGATCAAAAAGCAGGGAATTTAAAGGAAAGATTAAGAAATTTGTAAGTAGATAATGAAGCCAAATCTATCCCTTTTAGAATTTAATGCTCACTAAGAAACTACAGCAATACATTAATAGATNAACTAGGAACGAAAGAATACACTAGATGTTTCTACACGGCAACTCTGTCAGTGATTGGCAAATAGGCTGTATCTACCTACTTCACAACAGACAAACTAAGTATAAAAGATCTGAAATTTTAAATACAAAATTCACCATTAAATTCAACGCATCCATACAATCTATAATTTGATGTAACCCTGAAAGGAGGGAGAAAATACTAAGAGGTAAGATATGATACAGTATTATAATAAACTGCTCCAGAAATAAGAAGTTGTTCAAAAACTATGAGAAGAGAAGCACTAGAAAAACAAACAAATCACAAGCTTTAAAAGAATATGTAGGTAACTGCATAATCAAGACAAGAAACACTGACAGACTGTATGTATGTATGTATGTATGTATGTATGTATGTATATATCTTCTGTGTAATAAAACTGTACCATAAACAAAACCAGAATGCAGACTGGGAGAGCCACTGGGCAAATATGACTGAGAGGGTAGTGAAGCACCACCAAGGGAAGGCACCCCTTCAAATTGCTGAGAAGGCCACCACCAAGACAAGCCATGCACAGGCACCACTCAGAGAGTCAACCATGAGCAGACCGTTCCTGCTAAGGGCAAATATATAAGCAGGACACCATCTTTTACCTAATCCAGTATTAAGCTGTGAGGCTCAGGTAAGGAGAAAGAGGTGCCACTAACAATGGCTCGCCTCACGGACTAAAGGACACAAATTTGAGTGGATAGAGGCAAGCAGTGGCTCTGTGGGGAGAAAGGGGGTGGATGGAAATATGATCAACACATTGTACAAAGTTCTCAAAGAATATAAAACAGGGGGAGAAAAAAAAGACAGAAAGCTAGTTCTGGACTAAGGAGAGAGCTCAGTAAAGTACTTGCCAAGCATGTGTGAAGACCTGGGTGCAAATCCCCAGGGCNGATGTAAAAGCCGGATGTGTTAATGTGCACTTTAATCCCAGTGGTTCTTTACTGAGATGGGAGGTAGACACAGAGGAATCCCTGAAGTTTGCAGGCCAAAATGGCCTGGCATATGCAGCATTGAATATCAAAGAGGCTCTGTGTCAGGCTAGGTAGGCAAGGGGTGACACCCAAAGTCCTATGACCTCCACATGCATGTCATGGCATGCCTGCACTCACACACATGAATACACGTACAGGAAAACAGGAGGGAGAGCAAGANGGAGGGATGGAGGGAAGGAGGGAGGGAGGAAGTTATGTTTCCCAAAACTAACAGTGTGGGCATGTTTTCCTCAGTCAGTACAATGTGAAGACCCTGTCCNGTAAAAAAAAATAAAGGCTTTTGTGTACCCTCATAGGAAGGCAGGTAGGAAGGTGACAGGGGAAGGCATGAGACTAGGGAGACTGTGGGAGGATAATGAAGAAAGCATGCAGTGTGATTATGGTTCATGTATATGATAGGCTTGCATTTGTCTTTATAAAGTATGGCACTATGTACAATACACATATGTTGATTTTTTAAATCAACTAATTTATATGCTTTGAAAAATCTTATTACCATTAAAGAAATTAAACTTATAAGTTAGGTGCTCTTGAGAGTTTCTTGGAGAAGTCTATCAAACATGAAAAAGTCATAATAATTTTGTACACACTCTTGCATCAGGGAGGAAGGGCTTTACTTCCTGTCAAAGGTAAGTAATTACCCATCAGCTCTGCTATGTCACACATCATGTTAAAACACACTGTATTCTTACTGTATTTCTTTTTAAATTTTACCTGAAATATTCTATTTGTTTAACGAATTACATAGTGGAATGTAACTAATATACATATATTTGAAAACTTTTTTATTGCTTTTCTTTTATTAAATTTTAGTTTTAGAAATAGTTTTCTGGTCAAATTNAATACTCCAGACATTTACTTCAAATACTATTAAATTTGCTGTACTTTATTTCATGGCTCAAGATATAATCTTGGCAACTGTACAATGGTAGCTTGAAAAAAATATATTCTGTTGATTCTTCAAAAAAAAGGCATAAAAACATTAATAAATAGAGTTAGAGAGACAACTCAAGTGAAGTGCTTGCCTTGCAAGCATGAGGACCTGACTTCTATTCCTAGAATCTGCATAACAAAAGAGCCAGATATGGAAGCACACATTTGCAACCCCAGCACTGAGAAGGAGACACAGTCAAACCACTGGGGCTCAATGGCCAGCCAGACTAGTCTATTTGCCAAGTTCTAGACCAGCAAGAGAATCTACCTCATAAAACTAATAAAACAGACAAACAAAATCTAATAAACAATTGCCAAGGAATGGCATCCAAGAACCCAAGGTTGCCCTCTGGCCTTCCCATGCATGCACATCATATGCATGCACACATAAAAAATAAATAAAATAATATACCAAAATTATTACTACACAGGCATTTTTTTGTTTGTTTTTTTGTTTGTTTTTTGTTTGTTTGTTTGTTTTTCGAGACAGGGTTTCTCTGTGTAGCTTTGCGCCTTTCCTGGAACTCACTTGGTAGCCCGGGCTGGCCTCGAACTCACAGAGATCCGCCTGCCTCTGCCTCCCGAGTGCTGGGATTAAAGGTGTGCGCCACCACCGCCCGGCTACACAGGCAATTTTTAAAGAAAACAAAAACAATTATTTTGTTCTACGAAGGAAATAGATGAACAAAATAGGTATATTTGCAATACAAATTCCTATACCTACGTCTATACATGTATGTATGTATGTATGTATGTATGTATGTATATATGTATATAGCAAATCCACACCAAGGTCTAGCATGAGACAAAGAAAAAGGTGATGTATAATATGGCAGGCCATCCTTACACAAAATAATAATTAGCAATCTGCATTCTCTCTGGATACTTAGTTTTCTAAAAGCAAAGATGCAGAAGATAGAGCTGTCATTTGCAGCTCAGAGAACACAGGGGGACTAACTGACCTCAGATCCATGGCCCCTCAACTGGATGCCTCTTCAAGGTAAATGAAATGGGAATCCCTTTTCTGGCTCTTCAAGGGGCTATCCCTCAGCCCGTCCCATTAGAGCTCCAAGGTCTGAGTTCGAATTGCTTAAATATAAAATGAAGAAACTGACTAAAACACTACTTTTAATATCACATTCTCCTCTATACTGTTTTCATAAAACTGAAAGAAAAAGCAGCCTTGCTATTGTTTACATGCTTTTGTTGGACACAATTCAAGCTTTATTGACAACATATATGCCACCATAANTCTGCTGTATTTTCTTCTTCCAGACAAGTCCACAGCATGTACAACTGAAAAAGAAAATACAAGAAGTCACTCACCCTGTCTATCGGTAACTAAAGAAAACTTCTCTCCAAAAGAAATTGTTTGGGGCAGCACGTGTGCCTGGAAGGCAGGAAATCACTCCTGCCAGCATCTCTCTGGATAGCCTGATTGCCATGCTCTGGAAGTAGGGCACAGCCATTCACTTTATTACAGGCCGGCAGCACATGGAGAAATGGTCCAAACCCAGCAGGGCTTCCATCATGATTCTTCCACAGGGAAAATAGCATCCTACAAAAAACTACCTCTTCGCCGGGCGGTGGTGGCGCACGCCTTTAATTCCAGCACTCGGGAGGCAGAGGCAGGCAGATCTCTGTGAGTTTGAGGCTAGCCTGGGCTATCCAATGAGTTCCAGGAAAGGTGCCAAAGCTACACAGAGAAACCTTGTCTCGGAAAAAAAACAAAAAAAACAAAAAAACTACCTCTTCAAGGGTGAAACACATTTTACCTATTTCTGTGGTTTGTGCCTTTCCAAAGATAATTCTTCCCAACAAAAGGGGATTCTTTGGTATTTAATTTTTCTCATTAAAGTATAAATTTAATTTAAACAATTTTTTTTCTCCACAAAGAGCAATTACGACAAAAAGAGTGTAAACTATTGGTCTAGAACCCACTAAAGAGCAGAGCTACAATCCCCCAAAGACCTTACTCAGTACATCCTCAAAACCCTAGAAAGGGGGTTGGAGAGATGACTCAGTGGNTAGGGCACCAAATGCTCTTCCAGAGGACCTGAGTTCAATTCCTAGCACTCACATAGAGCCTAACATACATCTAGGAACTCCAGCTAGGGGGGATCTGANTGAAGGCCACATCTGGCCTCCACAGGCATATGTAGTATACAGACATACATGCAGGCAAAATATGAATTAAGTAACAGATCCCCAAAGTGACCCTGCTAGTGGTTAATAGTTAGCTAAACTTGGCCATTGCATTCCAATACTTTTAAAGCACTTCCAAACTAAAAAAAAAAAAAAAAAAAAAAAAAGTCCAAGTTACCAAGACTATCCTTGAATATGCCTGAACTCAAAACACCAAAACACTCTTTATCCTGGCCTTCACTCCCAAGGACCTGACACTAAGTTGTTAGGATACAACGGGGACTGAAGAAGCTGCCAGGACCCTGCTCCTTCGGCAGCACTCCCTCCTGTTAGCTAATCATAGCAATCCTCTTGTTCCAGAAGTCATATCCCAAGACAGTAAAAATGTTATGACATGACTTTTCCAAAGTTTAAAACCACATATGTTTTCTGCATTAAGAAAAGTTATAAAAACCGGGTGGTTTTAGCTCCAGTAAGANCATAACACACCCTGAGCTAGTAGCTCATGCCTAGAATTTCAGCACAGGAAAAGGAGACAGGACAATGGTTTAGAATACCAATTGCTCTTCCATAGGACCCAGNTTCAATTCCCAGCACCTACACGGCAGGTCACAATCATCTGTAACTCTAGTTCCAGCGGATCTGACACTCTCTTCGGTATCCTTGGGCACACCAGGCATGCACATGTTACACAGACATGCATGTAGGCAAAAGACCCATGTAGAAAAATAAAATTTAGATTTAAAAAATTATTAAAAATGAAAAAGATTTGGAATGTGTTTCCTGTGAAGAGAAGTGAATACAGAAACTCCTGGCTGAATAAAGATAGTGAGAATAAACGACAAATGAATGCTCACCCATCCCTAAGAAGACATTTATATCATCTCCTCTAAGACTCAAGGAACACATGGAAGAGGGGCTAGAAAAAAATGTAAGAGCTGGAAGATAAGGAGAAGGGCTATGAAATGCATTCTGGGTAAGCACAAGGGTTGAAACCATGAAGTCTGCAGGTACCTGCAGGAGAACAGAGGCACAAGAGCAAGGCAAGGGGGCTGGAGTTAGCTCAATGGTACCTCACATGCCTAGAATGTTTGAGGTCAGGGTTTGATCCCCAGTATGCAAAGAAGCCAGGCACAGGCCAGGGCTCAGGGGGCCCCATCCCTCACTGATGAACTATTTGGTACTGAAAAGACTCAGGGACAAGGGGAATCATCGTTTTCAGTCATGTGCCCACTAGTGACCACATCAGGCTCCAATGGATATTCTCAGTCCAATGGTCACACATATGGCCCTAGTTAAACTAAATGGGTCACAACTCACACCAGCTGTAGGTGCCTGAATAAGACCAGGGTCAAGCCAGCCAAAATTCCTGCAGAGATGGAGAAGTTGTTCTCCGGGCCCCATCTCTTACTACAGAGCTATTGGCAGCTCGTAGCTGCCAGAGAAGGGAAAATCATTATTTTTTGTGTCACCACTGGTAGATTTCTCAAGGTCCAATGAGTCCCCACCACCACTCCCGACACACACACGGAAAGCACTAATACCACTTAGTGGACTGTCACAAAGGAAAAAGAGGACATAAGGTCAGGAGGGGGCAGTGTTAGGAGGGACTTGGAGAGAGCAGCAGGGGAAAAACAGGGGGAAGGAATAAGATGATGGTGTTTTATTATATATATGGTATCAAATTCTCAAGAATAAGGAAAAACTAATACAAAAACTGAAAAAAAATCTAAAAATTAAGAAAAAGTCATGAATGTGGGAAAGGAAGGTGTGGTAGAGAATAAGGCATTATTGGGATGACAGTGGTAACAGTAATCAGAGTATCATGTATGATAAAGATAAACGTGTATGAAAAAGAAATAACATAAGAACCTTAGCCTTCAGAGCAGGGATGTACTTCCTCCCACCTCTACAAACCAACTCCCTCTGAAGGTCCAAATGCATTTGCAGACTTGACTGCCAGTTTCCAAGCTGACTTTTCTTTATAAAGACTATATTTTTTAGCAAGGGAAAACAACTATACTACAGTATTCTATTAAGCCTTTTGTTGTGTGATACTACACACAGGATTGTACATGTAAAAACACAGAGCTCTTTAATTTTTAGCCAAGCCATCTGTGCAGCCTCGTCTTCATGGACATAGGTTTATGTAGGCGCCACTAAGCCCATCTTATGCCTGCTATAGTTGCTGACACCCATATTCCCAGCTGATCACATCCTGGCTTCTTAAACAGTTTTGCCACTCAACCATTCATTCCTAAGCATCATCACTGTTCTAGATTCTTTCTGATCTATATATACATGGAATCAAAGTACACAGTCCTCCATGTCAGTTCTGTTAGTGAATTTATCCATTTTGTTGCATACAGCTAGCACTGATTCATTTTGTGCCTCAGTAGTCTGTATGGATAGACTGTATTATTATATCAAATGTATTTTTATTTTCCTACTGGTATAGGATTGAGTTGTACTCAACTTGGGGAAAAATCAAACGTCCTTAGCTATGTCTTTGTCAAGTGTGACCTGGGCCTAGCAGTGCTCAGTCATACTCTCCTGTGAGAATACTTAGCTTTAGCAGGTTCTGACAAACCATTCTCGGCAATGCTTAGTTTTGCCTGTTCTTTAACATCATGAACAAGTTTTATTCAGCATATACTGCTGTTCATCCAGTTTCCTATGGACACCAGAATTCCCTCGCAATGCCTCCAAGCTGTTTTGTACAGCAGAGCTTGGCCTTTTTTTTTCACCCTAAACTGTACCCTTTGTATGATCATACAGTATATAAATCATAAATCAATTTATTGACCCATTCTCTTGCTGATGGATGCTGGGGGTTGCTTTCAGAGTCTACACATTATGAGTGCAGGAAAGCAGCAGCCTTACTCTGTCAACTATGCTTTCCTCAGCTTATTCCTACAAAGAAAGTGGACAGTCTCAAAAGCCCCAAAACCAATGAATGACTTAGGTACATTTAGGTAAATATATTTTAATATACATATAATCCCCATTTCTTTATTAAAGTCAGAACCAAGAATGAGATCAACAATTTTTCACAGTTTTGTGGCCGAACTGTCTTAAACAGAGAACACAAATTAATTTTTTCTTATCCTTCAAGAAAGTTTTGCTTCAGTGAACACTGACAGGTCTGTACTTCCTGGTAGAAATGTAACGCCCCAAACACAGCAAGGTCTCTTTGTACATAGTGATGCCTAGTTCCTTTTGATCAAACGTCCTTTAGGACTCTGATGAAAGGACCTCTTCCCCTCCAAAGGCAGGCACACATGCACACACACACAGCATAGCCTCAAGATCCCCAAGGCCCAGCAACAGAAAGCATTCCTCTGACCTGGGGCTGGATCCTCATGGCTGCCCAGCAATAGGATTCTCTCCTCAGAGCTAGGGAATCCACTGCTGGATGAGTCCCACAGACAGCCAAGCCAAGCTCTCTCCCCTCATCTCCAACCAGCAGTGCCAGGACAGGCATGTGCCAGGCTCAGTGATCTGGTGCTCCATACCTATGTACCACCCAGGATCCCAGCTACGCCTTAGCAATGATCTTGCATGTGTGGGCTGCAAAGCTTCTTGTGGTTATTGTGGGGGTCATTGCGACAGAAATTGGTATTTTTCCACAAATTCTTTCCCCGAGTTTGAAGTTCCAGAGTTTTTTGCAATCAAAAACACTGAGTCAGGAATTGAAGATATAGCTCAGTAGATAATAGTATTGGTTAAGAATACAGGCTATTTTCTTCCAGAGGATCTGGGTTCAATTCCCAGCACCCACAGCAGCTCACAAGCATCTCTTACTCCAGTCCTAGCGGAGTTATCAAAGTGGGTACCAGGCACACAAACACATGCAAGCAAGATACCCGTACACATTTTAAAAGAACCCCAAGTCACCTAGCTTATTATAAGCCTCTGCCAGCATTGCCCTGTCCACACCACAAACCAGCCCATCCTATGTCGTTCAGCCAACTTGGCATGAGGTCTAAGAAGCCACAGGACATGAAGACAGTCAGAGAATGACTGGCAAAATGAAAGAACTTCACTTTTATCAAAACTAAAGCGGGATTCCTACAATCTAACCCCAAAGGGAGACTTACTTACGAAGACTGTTTCCACATGGCCCTGTCAGGGATCCAAGACAATTAAGTACATTGTTTTTTCACTTTAGGTCATGACCTTTAGTTTATAAAAGGTACAGTTTCTACCAAAAGTGACTGGCAAATATTTAATGAAAGAAATTGGTAAAGAAAAGACAGGTGGTCCAGAACAAAAGGCAATGTGCAGTTACAGACTGGCATTGGGTTAGGGCTGTACAACTGGTAAAGGTTAGGTACATGTTCCAGAGTCCAAGGAAAAAAAAAAAAACAGATGTGAAACACGGCTAGTCCCAGGCATTTTGAATGAGGCTACTCCACCTGTGCATGTATGCCTTTAATCAAATGGGGGTCTGTGCCTCCTACCATCTAGGGGTGCCAGATGAATTTGGACAAAAGCCCAAGGCTCCTTCCTGCAGAGTAGCTGGCCAAGCCAGAGAAGGACAGTCCTGCATTTTGAAATTAGAGCTGATTTTTTTTTTTAGCTGAAATCAAAACAGAGAAATGAAAGCACTGTTAGTGTAGCTAAATATATGGGAAATGGTTAATAATTCTCTCAAAGCTTATAGCCAGCATCTGATGTATGTTAGGACCGAGGGACATAGTGATCTCTTCTCGACAAATGCCCCGCTGGGGGTACTTCACAGGATGTCTAGTTCATTCTTCATCATGGGTCCGAGGTGAATGCATCGATTATTTATTATTTGAAAATATCGACAATCACTATCAGAGCGGAAATGTCACTTCCACAGAACCCAACAGAGGCAGAGGAGACAGTCAAGTTACTTGTCAGCACCCATAGCTCATCTTTGTCCTTGCTGGTGCTGAGACTCCATGAGGGAGAAGCTGGCTGTTTCTGCATGCTGTATGCCTTTGCAATCTAGTAAAATCCATGGGCCGTTTCCAGACTGTTTGTAAATGCATAAAGCATACAGGATAAAAAAGGAGAGCAATTATGCCAAAATACAGTTCTCAGATATTAAAAAGCACATTTGAGAAATGGGTCTACATGTGTTTCCTTATGAAAGCTTAAATAAGACCTAACTGAGCTGCCAGTACTACTGCTGTCACCAGGAAAGCTATCAACAGACCAGCATGTTACAGTCATAGTGAGGAATGTGACTGCATTTTCACGGCAGGAATTATCTACCAGACACCATCATGTTCCCTGACACCGTCATGTTCCCTAAGCACCTACCCAGGATGCTTTTCAGAAAAAATGTAATAAACAGAATTTATCATGTAGATTTCATTCTCCACATCAAAAATATTTAAAAACAAAAAAGAGCAAAAACTGTTCTTGCAGCTATTTCAGACTCTGAACTTTCTCTCACAGTCAAATTTCTTTACCAACCAATATGACCAATCAGTATTTGGTTCAAATGTGTTTATATTGAGCATAACCTTCCACATAGCAATAAACTATACAAAGGAGTATGGTTTTGTGGATTAAGAGTTAGAAAAATTTAATTTTTGACATTAATTCACTCTGACAAAAACATTCAGTGATCAATATGGGCGACCACACTAGTGAGAACACAAAGAAACTGAAGTAAACAAATACTGGTTGACTCTGCACCTCTTGATTATTAACTAGCCAGGCAGCCGAGGATGCTCAACCATCAGGAGAACAGGGCATTTCTGATGAGATAAATGGTACAGGTACACTCTAAAAGATGAAAGAGCTTCATACGAAAGAGGTTGCTTCCTGTCATCCCTCTGCATAACCCAGCCAGGCCTGGTCCCCCACTGTGCGCACCCTACTGCTCCAACCCAGTTCTCTGTAATCCCCCATCCTCANAACTTGTACCTCACCATCCCTGTAACTCTCCATCCCATGACTCACACATCACCACCTGTCTGCACTGCTGCACCTACCCAGATGCTCAGAGTCACTCTTCAAGTCCCAGGTCCCAGGTAGTCTGCTGGAGAAAGATGTTCCATCAAGCTGTACGGCTGTGTGCGTATGTTCACCCACATGTCCTCATGAGGTTGCCTACGGAGCTCTGAATGTGGCCTGACGCAGGGTAGAGACCCAGCCTGACCAACCCATATTTGCCGCATGGCAATTTTCAACTTGTTTCTGAAATAAGCTAAAAGCTTCATACTGTTGCCACTCTAACAGAAGGATTTCCATGAAGATCATACAAGTGTGTAATTTATATTACCTAGTTGTTTTTACATTTGGCAAATGTGGTGGTTTGAATGGAATGTATCCCACAGTCTCTGGTCCCCAGTTGGTGGCCCTATTTGGGAAGGCTTAGGAGTTGTGGCCTTGCCGGAGGAAGTATGTCACTGCNGGTAGGTTTTTAAAGCCTAACATCATTTTCACATTTACTCTCTCCATTTCCCACCTGCATTTCAAGATGTGAGCTCTCAGGTGTTCCTGCTGCCATGCTTGGTACTGGCTGCCATGCTTCCCTGCCATGACCATGACAGACTCTATCCCTCTGGATCCAAAAGTTCACAATAACCCACCCATCTCAAAGCTGCCTTGATCATGGTGTTTTATCGCAAGGACAGAAAAGTAACTAAGGCACAAGTTGGTAGCAAGGAGTGGGCTGCTGCTGTGACAGACCTGAGCATGTTGTTTTTAGGTGGACTGTGGAGGGCTTTGGGATTCTGGATAGTAGAAAAGCAGTTGATGTGGTAAGCAGAGCTTAATGGGCCATCCTAGTAGGAGCCTGGAAGACACTTTTCCTGTCTCCGTAGTTTTTTTAAAGTTCTCGTGTGTATGAGAACAGCATCATGTGCTTTTCTACATTAATGGGCGCGTAAAGCATCACAAGTCCTCGCCATTACACATAACACTGAAATGGAAATCTCAGGGCAATCATGCTGTAGCTTCAGTTTAGGATAAACTTCAAGAGACAGAACCTATAGACAGACCCTTTAACTTACACCTCCACAAGGAGCATACCTGCGCCACACAACCTCAGCAGCCCAGACTCGAATTCTTTAAAATACCAAAAGCCAGGGATGGAGAGGTAGTTCAGTGGTTAAGAGTACTTGATGTTCTTGCAGAGGATCTAGATCCAGTTCCCAGAACCCACATGGTATCTCTCAACCATCCGTAAACTCCAGTTCCAGGGGATCCCACACCCTCTTCTGCCTCCATGGACACTGAATGGTGCACACACATTCAAGCAAACAACACACATGTAAAATAAAAATAATCTTTGAAAATAGCAAACTTTCTGAAAAGTAAAAATTAGCTTCACACTATTCTCATTTCTACATTTTATCACAGAGAATGATTTTTCATTATTTGTGTTACTTTATGGTTAGTTTGCAATTAACTGATTTTAAAAAATAAGCTACATTTTAATACTAACTTCATCTATCAATTGAAAATGTAGATCTTCTATTTTTCTATCTGCCATGCTTTCTACAAGTTCCAAGTCCCCAAGCCTGAGGATGTGCTCTCTGCAGAGGTCCAAGATGTTCTGTGCTTCCCAGCTTCCTGTGTCTTGCTTTTCTGTACATCCTCACCTTACAGGAATGGGCTGAGCTTCCTTGTTCCAAATATTCACTCAGTTCCAGCTCAGCATGATTTGCAAAAGCTCCTGCACTGTGTGTGAGTATTTATGTAGGATTAAGACTCATTTTGAAATTGTCAGAAGGGAAGAATCACTTCAGAAGATTCTGGAAACTACCAACTAGCTGTATTTGCGCAGGCCAAGGGACACATGCCAAGCAAAAGAGCCCATGGACAATTGTTTGCTGAAATGAGATGCACCTGGATTTACCTGTTAATGAGACCTGGCCTCTCTGAACTCTTCTCTGTGTCTCATTAAAACAGAAAAGTATGGTGGCAGATACTTCCTGTACTAGTCATCCCCATAAACCTGAAAAGCAAGTCGCTATTAAAGGTTACCTGGTTTTCACCCACAGAAGGGCTACTGGCAGGGTTTTATAGACTAAACTGGGCTATTTTTGCATCAATTAGCCTGTTATTTCACTGAAAGATATACTTCAATTACCTTTAATACCAGCACCAGGGAAGCAGAACAGAAGCAGGCAGACATCTGTGAGTTCAAGATCAGCCAGGGCTACACAGTGAGGTCTTGTCTCCAAAAATAAATAAATAAAAATAAAAAGAATATAATGAACAGCTTTCATATGTAGCCGGAAGTTTTCCTGTGTCCCTCTTGGTCCCAAATAAACACACAGAGGCTTGTATTAATCACAAACTGTTTGGTCTATGGCTCAGACTTATTGCTAGCTACCTGTTACATCTGAAATCAACCCATTTCTATTCATCTATACTTTGTTACGTGGCCGTGACATTATTGGTCTGCTGACATCTTGTTCCTTGGGCAGCTGGATGGCGTCTGCCCTGACTCCACCCTTCTTCTCCCTGTCTCTCTGCTTGGATTTCCTGCCTGGCTCTTATCCTGCCTTACCATAGGTCAAAGCAGCTTCTTTATTAACCAATGGTAGCAACATATATTCACAGTGTACAGAAAGACCACCCCATAGCATTCATGTTCATAGATTAAACTCAAATGACCCTTAAGGATGTACAAGCCCTGGCATATACACATACGTATTTTCTATAATAAGAATAATGACTGTCGGGTGGTGGTAGCGCACGCCTTTAATCCCAGCACTCGAAAGGAAGAGGCAAGTGGACCTCTGTGAGTTCGAGGCCAGCCTGGGCTACCGAGTGAGTTTCAGGAAAGGCGCCAAAGCTACACAAAGAAACCCTGTCTCGAAAAAAAAGAAAAAAGAAAAAAGAAAAGAAAAAAAGAATAATGATAGTCACATCCATGAAGGTGTCAGTAGCTCTTCATATATTTTCTAAGTGTGTGATCCCCACAAATGGTACTTCTCTCATATGTAATATGTTCTCAGCCTACCCGAGTTAGCTTTTCCATGGTATTGTTAATCATGCTCTGTACTTCCAGACTGTTCTAGCAGCATGTCAGGTCAGAATGTCTCATGCAGCATCCTGTAGCCTGGTCTAGCTTGGTCTCAAGTTGAGAAATCATCTACTTGAACCAAGCTACTCTCCTTAGCCAAATACCTCACTTCCTGAACTCTGCTTTCCTGCTTTGGGGAACATCCACAAGGGAAGGGAAATTCCACATACAGGCATTGGGGCTTCCCGAAAGTGAGACTCGAAGAACTAGTTTACTATGGACATAAAAACTGGAGTGCTTGGAGCTGGAGAGTAGCTTCCTCATGCAAACACGTGGCCTGTCACCAGCTCTGCTAGCAGCCTTGCCTTTCTAGAGCAATTAGCAATCAGTTCAGGTTGTATAACTGGGAGCTTGGCTTAGCCCTCTTACTAAACTGCAGGGTCACCAAGGCTGCAACTCATGTCAGAGACATTCTGGTGCCCTCCATAGCTCTTGGTAAGCACAGGGAAAGTCTCATGAGACTATTTATCCAACATTGTGAACAAACAAGAAAAATATCCAATTACTATGAATGCAAAGTTGAAACTTCCACTTTATATAATAAAGTTTCTTAAAAGTTTTTTTCACAGATGACATCACCAGAAAAATGTTTTTTAAAGCCTTAGGGAAAAAAAGTTAAGCATTACTATAAACCATCTCAAATGCCACACTGCCATCAGTGTTTAACGAGATCCAGACCAACACACACATACAAGTCTACACTGCTACACCAAATGTAGTATCACAAGGCCATTAAGCACCTATGAGATTCATATTTAACTACTGCACCTCACTACAGCTTGAATCTGACTGGCAGATGTGCACTGGTGAATGGACCCTATCCAGGCAGCACACAAGTCCAAGTGTGGTGGGTACCATCCTCTTCCTGCAGCCAGGGCTTCCTGGTCTCACTTGAAGATGAAAGAGCTCTGAAAACTGATTCTCAGAGTCAAACATCCTCTCAATGTCTACCTTGTAAAACACAGACCTGCCCAAGTACTAGATTTCCAAGAACAACACTGATACACACACTATGCAACAAACACATTCTCTAGGGTAAATTAAAGGCTTCCAAGGAAGAGGTAGTGCCCGGAAACTTGGTGGCAAAAATGTATTTAAAAGCCTTATAAAATAGCCTGGAACATGGTATGTCCTGCCAGAGTTTGCCCAACANTAAGAGGAACTACTTTCTGCTCCGTTCTAAGAATTAAATAGTGAAGAGAAGGATCGGGATGTGCCAAGGCCCATCCTGTCCTCCTAAAGCCAAAGGTGACATAAGAGCCAACATCAGCGAGTTACAGTTCCTCCACAGTAACCACTGTATCATAGGACAGAGCCTGGGGTGAACTCCTGACAACCCTTGCAAAGCCTTTGTTTTCTTCCTTCCCCAGATGGCCTGAGAATGCCCAACTACAAACTCTACTTCCCCAGGACAATCACGTTCCATGAGCTGACTCATCATCACCAAGACTTCATCCACATAAACATTTGTCGACATTTATATGACCATGACGTTCAGAAGTCAGAAGAATTCACTAGGAATACCGCAATGTATAGAAAGGGTACTAAAGCAAATCATACTCTAACAAAAACTGTGTGCTTCGTGTACTGCATGAAAGAGAAAATTATTGCATTAAGGGGAGAGGAGGGTAGAGCAGGAAGATGGCTCAGAAAGTTAAGACCCTTGCTGCCAATCCTCATCACCTGATCTCTGGGGTAGAAGGTAAGTGATGACTCCTGACCAACAGACACACACACACACACACACACACACACACACAGAGAGAGAGAGAGATAAAATAATTAAATAAAAACTTTAAAGTTTAAAAATAAAATGAAGGGAGAGAAGCAAGGCCAGGTAAAAACAAGGAGGTAAATCTGGTAGTGAAACTTCACTAAAACTATCCACCCATCCATAAGCTGGTCACACGGTCATGCTAGCCTTCATCATATATGGTTGGCCCTCTATGTCCATAGTTCTGCATCCACAGATTCAAACAGAAGCAGACGGAAAACATGTGGGGAAAAAACCCAGAAACTACTGGACACTCGTGGTCCATTTTGCCCCTCACTACTTCCTGAACAATCTAACATAACAGCTAATTACTGCTGTGTTGTGTGGAACATCAGTATATCTGAGACAACTTCAAGTTTATCNGAGGTTATATGTGGGTCGGATAAATACTACATTCATGTGAGGAATTGGAGCACTCAGACTTCGATCTGTGTGGTCCTAGAATCAATCTCCTAAGGAGTCCAAGGACTGTGTGGACCTACTGCGTGCTGAGTGGTGATCTCTGAAATGACTTATAAGGCCAATTTTATTACCCAGCTTTAAGGCTCAGTAAGAAAGAATAGCACTGTGCTGCCCACAAAGCTTACAAATTGAAGAGCAAGCATTTACTTCTAAACCCACAACCCAAACTCCAAGTCCTTCCTTTTCTCTTTTACTCCAATTCAACAATTCTTTCAGTAACAACAACTGGTATTTAAAGTTCTTGGTGGGCTAATACTGGTATCGTGAGTTCGGATTTTAAATATCAGTAATGCCTTACAGCAATTCACCTCATAATTTACATCTTTCAAACAGCATGTAGATTCGCTGCTGACTTAATGGGGTTCTGCAAGGGGCCTTTACCAAGAAGCTTATTAGCACACACTGCACACAACTCAATGCCCTTAAGGTGCAGGATGCTGTCTACCAGAGGGTTGTCTGGACCATACACATGGCTAACCCAGTACAGATAAAGTAAGGTCACAGATCCTCTCCCTGAATAACAACCAGAGGGACAACCATTCCCTGAACTTTGGAAATCTACCACAGTCATCTGTAAACTCAGCTGCACGTCTTCATGGCAAGTACTGACCTCTTGGGTAAGATCAGCACAGCAAGGGCCTGGAGCTTTCTTCCTCGAAGCTGTTCCTGGCCCCCTAACATCAGCTCAGTCAGAGCCATAGTTCACCCCAGGGCAGGTTGCAAAACCAACAAGTCCACTGCTACTGTCAAGCCCACTAGACAGGGCACATGGGCAGGTTAATGGCAATCCTGTAAACTAGTNAACTTGGAAGGCCAGAGGCTCTCTGTGTCTGACGGTGAGCTCCTGTCCAGCATGAACAAGATTCCAGGGAATTCACAGGAAGCTCTGGGAGGAGAGGCAACCACTGTGTGCTGGATAAACTCCCNGCAACCCCAGGCCCACCAGAGGCTCTGCACAAACAGCAGATAGGATAACGGTGCTGCCATGGTCACATGCAAAGATGCCAGAGTCTGGTTAAAAGTAAAAGCCAAGGAAGGTAAGTATCAGAACTGCATGTAATTCAAAAGTGTTCCTGGCCTTCACATGGATTCATTTGAGGACAGTGAAAGCTTTCTGAACCAACCTCTGGCCAACACAAAAATACCTCGGCTTTAAAAGGAAAAAATATTAGAAAACCAAACATGAACGAACACTGAACACAGGGCTAGGGAGATGGTGCAGTAGGTTAAACTCTGCCTTTCAATTCCAAAAACACCCTAAAGCCAGCAGCAATCACACAGGTCTATACAGAATCTCAGGGGTCCTAAGGCAACATGGAGGCAGAGACAGGAGCCCTGGAATCCCTCAGTCAAGCTAGCCTGCTGAAAACAGTGCACAGTAAACAGCAAAGAGACCCTGCCTCAAGCAAGGTGGAAGGCAAGGGCCAACACTAATGTTGCCCTCTGACCCCCAACAGGTACCATGGCATGCATGTGTGCAAGTACACACACAGGAGATCAGCAGCTACACAACACGGGAACACACAAACTCTTTTCTGACCGTTACTCCCTAAACAGTACAGTATAANAATGATTTACAGAGCACTGAGATTGTGTTAGGTACTGCAAGCAATCTGGAGATAATTAAGGAAACAGAGGACGTGTGCCGGAAAGCCACTTCCACCACCTGCAGATAGAGTCCTGAAAACAGTCGCCTACATATACCAAGGGACAACTGAACGAGTGATGAGAGAAAACGGGCCTGCAGAGGGGTGGGTGGGGAAGGATGGAGGTGGACAAGAGGTCACAAAGGATATGAATGAGGAAAAGACAGTGGTGAAGGGACTAGGGTGGAGGGGTGAGTCAGATTGGGGGGGAGATCTACTAAAGCACTTTGAAAATACCACAACAACATGCTGGGTGGTGGTGCATGCCTTTAATCTCAGCACTCAAGAAGTAGAGGCAGGAGGATCTCTGTGAATTCCAGACCAACTTGGTCTACAGAGTGAGTTCTAGGACAACCAGGGCAACACAGAGAAATCTGTCTCTATAAACCAGAAAGAAAAGAAAAGAAAAAGAAAGCACTGCAGCAATCTATTATATCTCATATACTAATTTTAAAGTTATTTCAAAATAAAAAGGGTGGGGACCGTGAGATGACTAAGCAGGTAAAAGCACCTGCCACCAAGCCTGACTGCCTGGGTTCAATCCCTAGGACTCACATGATGAAAGATGAGAACTGACTCCTACAAGTCAACCTCTATCTGTGTATGGTTGGCATGTGCATGCTCATGCACACACACAAACACACACACACACACACACACACACACACAAATACATAAAATGATCAATTTTTATTAAAGTAGCAATAATAATCCAGACATCTAAGGACAGTACCCTGAGATCTGCATCTGAACACATCCTACTCAACTGCTGAAAAGCAAAAGGAACTAACTAACTAACTAACTAACTAACTAACTAACTAACTAACTTGTAGAAAGCTCAACTCAGCTCACAGAGATTAAGAAAAATAAAAATGACAACAGAAACAGCTCACTTCTCATCAAAGACAATGGGAAGCCTGGAGCATAGAAAGAAACACTGAAACCTATGAACCCAGTTCTTCTGAGGTGCAGGGGAAATAAAGACATTCAGAGAATGTGCAGGAAGAGCCCTGGCTTTGGGAAGACCTGCTCTAAGTTGAAAGGACACAAGACAACAGGCTGAGTTCACAGAACAGTGCCAAGAATGGCCACTATGAAGACAGACATAGGCTATTACATATTTCTTTTCATTTCTTCTTCTAAGATGTTTTTACAGTCAGGCTGCAGAAAGCTGTCACTCCTCCTTGTCTAACTGGCTTTATAATAAACACACGGGTCAAACACTGATGATAATGGCAGAACAGAAAGAAAGGAGATTTGGGCAAAACTTCTGTATTTTATCTGAGTTTGGTTTGCATTGTTCCCAGACAGTGATGCATGAAGATACCCTCTAGAATAACCACTAAGACCACAGAAACGGAAATCCAGACAAGCACTAACAGACACCAATAAAGTACAAAGGAATAAATGGACGAAGTGAAGAGAAATGAAACAGCAAAATGGCAGGCACAAACGCAACAATTCATGAATGGGAAGCTCAAGAGCCACCATAAGGCTGTATGACAAAGCAGCTGCAGAAATGGGCTGTCTACTAAGGATTTAATTTAGACTCATCTAAGCAAAAGGCTGAAGAAAGAATAGGAAAACACACCAAACAGTAACCCAAAATAGGCTACAGTAATATCAGGGAGAGTGGAGGTTAAATCCCACTGGACTTGTGGATTCTGGACTGCTGATAGGAACATTAACCACACAGGGCAAGCCCACATGTCCATCAGCTCATAAATGCACGAGCAGGCTGTGCATAAAAAATACCACTTCACAACAAAAGGTAATAAAATCCTGGTGTGTGCTACTGTGTGGAAGAATCTCAAACACATTATGCTAAATACGAGTTAAATGTATTGCAAAGACAATTTCTCTTATGATCCCCTTTATCTGATTTCCAGAGAGGGCTATATAGAGTGGGAAAGCAGGGCAGCTGCTATCTAGGCTAGAGCTGGGAATGAGGTCAGACCCCCAATGGCTGAAGGTCACCAAGGGGTGGGCATACACATGATGTAAAACTAGATCATGTCAAAGGCTGCTCATTCTTTAAACTTACTAGGCATTACCGAACTGAGCACTTACACTGGATTTTACTGACTGTATCATACACTTTACAAAACTCAAATCTGCACTACATAGTAGTGTGGCTGAGGCAGTAACTACTGCCTGGAGATTGAAGGGGCAACTTTCCTGTGCAATAGCTTCTCATCAAATCCATCCTTAGTGCAAAATCAAGTTCCTCCAAGATGCTGTATGACTGGAATGTGGATCACCACACACTGGACACTATCCCGTGGGAGCACAGAAGATCAGCTCAAGCCAGCAGCANCTACAAGGTGAAGCAAGGCACCCAAACCCCTTGTTACGCAATTGCACACTGCCTATATATCAGCTGAATGTCTGCTATGTCCACTGGTCAGATAGACAGTCGCACTGATGTTTGGACTTTCATGTTTGAACACCATAGTCTGTATGTCCTGCAATAATGCAGGGCAGAGCAGGGCCACAGAAGCCCACACAGAGCCTTGGGTGATGGAAGTCAACGTGGCCATTGCTGCCACCGTACTTGAGGACCACCAAAGGCTCCTGCNGTCAGAGAAGAAAATGCCGCTTGAGCAGTTACTGATTCGCACACAGGTTTTGAGCTGTGTGTTGACCTTAGCTCTNTATAGAAGCAGATNCTTCAGCTTAGTGAGCCACACGGAGCTACTCATTGCTGCCATCACCCCAGGAAAATGGCCCTAGATGGAACATGAGGCAACAGACACAAGTATGCTTTNAAAAAAACAACTTCAGAAACAGACAGAGTCTGGATTTGGCCAGCAGTTGTCTGACCCATGCTCCAAAATGACAGCTACTCAAGAGTGAACCAGAGATCTNCTATCTCTGCACTCAACCTTGGCCATTTCATTCCTTGCTCATAGACAGGAGACCAAAGTAAAACACGTCTGTGTTCATTTGAGAGTGTTTTTCAAAAAGATTGCCCCATTCTTTTAACCTCCCATCTTCTTCCTTGATATCAACAAACCATTTGGACCTACGTAGAAGTTCGAGTCTCTTTGTTTTTGTTCTAACNTCATAGTGTATAATAACAACACCTGGTCTCTAACTTCTTATAGAAAGTCCAATACACCCACCCTAGTAGCATAAAAATATTAACTTAATAATTCTATCATTACCAAAAAATAGAAACTACACACATCAAATCTAAGAAGTCTTTACCCTTTGGGTCCTTGGAATTCAACTTCACTAAGAAATACACTCTTAACTAAAAAGCCAACAGTCCCAGGATCCCAGACTAGTCTCGCCACCCCGTTCTTTCTTCTACCAAAGCTTGACGGAATTTTCTCTGCCCAGCTGCATCAAAGTTGTTTCCTCAGTCAAGCTCCCACCAGAAAAACCTGAAGTGGATGCCTCTGAGCAGGATGCCAAACTGCCCCTGCACTGATGTCATTTCTGGCTTCTTTCCTCTGGAGTCCCTACCTCATGTACATAGTCCACTGCAGCTGTGTGGGGTAGCACTCCTAACTTTTTCCCAGACTTGGGAGACATGCTATACTGGAAAATAAGGCAGGAACTAGGTTTTATTTCACTATACCAAGAAGTAAAATAGAAAAGGAATGTAACATACACTCCAATTCCCTATAACCAGTGCTTCCTGTCACCTTACCTACACCTGCAATGTGGGAGAGCCCCAACAATNAACGAAATCTGCTGGTTTTAATTTCGGAGATGCATAGCATACAAGGAAAAGCTTAGAATATCAGTTACATTTTGCTTAAATATTTAATAGGTTCACCTCTGAAATTTNAGATATTCTGCTGAAACCTTCATATAAATATTGTCCTACTTACTTTTAAGCAAGGCATCTCTACTTCCAACTAGGCAAACCACATACACAAACATCTTTAAGGACTGATTATTCTTAGGCAGAGTTTGGAAATTGCCAGGATTGTTTGTGATGTCAAATTCAACTTGAAGTCATATATACAAACAACTCCAAAATGGATTCTCAAAAAGCAAGACTTAAAAGGAAAAAAGTTTATAATCCTTCTAACTC
>LZPO01098545.1:9675-20271 GCA_001675575.1 Neotoma lepida | reverse complement strand
TAGATTTTAGAACTTTCTACAAAGTTACAGTGATTAGAACAGTGTGGCACTAGCACCAAGCAGACACTCTATGCAGTAGAACTGAGAGCCCAGACATGAATCTGCACATGGGCAGTCACAAATGGTTTGATAATAGTTAAAAAAAAATTAGTGAAGGCTTGGACCCCAGCTTGGCAGAAGCTTTAAGAGTAAGGTCTTCTGGGAAGGTTTTAGGTCTTTAGGGGAAGTGTTCTCTGCTGCCACTCTTTCATCCTTGCTTCCTGCAGGTCCTACTGTCTCAAGGTAGACTGTCACACAGAACCCCTCCTGCTGTGGAATGCACATAGGCCATTTTAGAGGGTAATGGGGAAAATTTGGGAGAACCCTTTAAAATTTTACTGATGAGTAAATTCCTGGAAAGCGATGAATGTAGACAACTTTTGGGAGCTGGGGAGAGTGGCAGCTGGCTTGAATCCTGCTCCCTCAGTGATCAGACATGGACATTACTTCATGCCAGGCAACAAGGGGTGTGCTTTTTATATATTCACCAGAGAATTTAGAACTTTGTATGCAGAACACCTGTATAGCTTCTAGCAACATTCTGAGGCATAGGATGGCAGTGTTTGGCTCTACAGTGATCATTTGACTCCATTCCATACTCAATAATGAAGTCGTCAAAGCCCTGGGCAACACCAACAAGCTCTTGTCAACAGATACACTCATATGGCAGAGACATTGCCTCCATCACGTACGCAGGACACTGACTGTATTCCGATGAAAATGGAAGAATACTATACAACCTCAGCTAAGGACTGTGTTGGCAAAACAGCAAAGGTCAACTGACGTNATCTGAAATACTTTCTACATAAGTTCAGTAGATTGCTGTCATTATCATCTGGCCTACAACCCTGTCCATGAGCAACATAAACCTATTCAACAAGAGAGCTAATTACCTCCAATCTTGCACCCCCCAACACTCCCAAGCAGAGGTTTCCTAAGCCATGCAGCAGTGCAGGTAGCCTAAGGCTTTGGGGCAGTCACTGAATCATAAGATTTTACTGTTAGAACTTGTCCTGTGTGTTTAAAAACCACCAAAATATTGAATCAAGTGAAGTTACTAGGGAGACCGTAGCTTGGTAAGAGGCAGAGGTGATCAAGATACGGGGAAGCACTTCAAACGTTCCGGCTCACGGAGGCTGGCTCAGATGTGAGAGCCCTGGGAGGCTGGGAGGGAAAGTACCAAGCCCTGTGCTTTCCTCCAGGTCACCTGGTTCTGTGCAACACCCCTGTGGGTGGCCTGTGGCATCTGTGGCCAGAGACAGCTGGGTGTGTTTCCCCGAGTCTTCGGATGGCACTTTCTCTTTTTACCAACCACTTTCTGTAAACTGTTCCCTTCAGCCTTTCTTTGTATTCTTTATATATATATTCTTTAGGAGGTTTATTTTTGGTCCAAAATGTGATTCTCTCTGCATGTGGTCTCAGAACTAGCTTTCAAAAAAGAGAGCAAGAGACCCAGAGAAAGCCTACAGAAGCATGCAAGAGGCATGCTCCAGGGCCCTCTTCAACACTCAGGTCCTCAGATGTAAAGCTGTGGTGTTGACATAGACCTGTACACATCCCAGTGTGTGCTTTGAGTCACCTCTAGACAACTTCTAATAATATTGCTGTGTCCACGCCAGGGAGATAGTCGTTAGGTTGTATTGTGTAGGGAATAATGATAAGGGAAATTCACACATGTTCTATGCTGAGGCTCTTTTTAACAACCGCGCCCCCCCCCAGGGCGCGGGGTCAATTGAACTCTAGTGTCCTAGTTAGCTTTCTGAGCTGTGGTAAACACTGTGACTGAAAGCAACTCGGGCAGGACAGGGTTTATTTCATCTTACTGTTTACTGTCCATCATCTGGCAAAGCCAGAGCAGGAACTCAAGACAGGAACCTGAAGTGAGAACTCAGAGACCATGGAGGAGTGCTGTTTACTGTTTTGCTCTCCATGATTTGTTCAACTTGGTTTCTTATACAGGCCAGGACCATCTGCCCAGGGGTAGTACCACCCACAGTGGGCTGGGTACTCCCATATCCATCTTTAATCAATAAAATGGCCCACCCAGGCTCTCCTAAGGGTCAATCTAATGGGGGCAATTTCTCAGCTGGGGCTCCCTCTTCTGAGGTGACTCTAGTTTGTGTTAAGTTGACAAAAACTAACCAGAACATTGAAGACACAGAAGTGGTGGATGCAGAGGGCTGACTGCAGAGATGGGAGAAAGGGGGCTCACGTTACTTCCTACCGGTCACAGGTCAAAGTTCACGCTGCATGCTAAAAGAGAAAATCCTTTCGGATATTTTTCTTGATTTTTTTTTCCCAAATGGGATATGAAGAAAAGTACAAAGTTGTTGAGTCACTGTTGTTAATTTTCAATTTGTTAGATTCTGAAATCATCTGAGAGATGGTCCCTGGGCCGGAACCGAGTCTCCTGCCTCCCAAGCAAGTGCTTTTACGCTGAGCTACACTTCCACTCTTGTATCTTTAATTCTAAAAATAATGTCAATGCCTAACTTCACACATGGTTGTGAGGATTAAAATGACATGCAGACAAACTTGAGCACACGCTACATGTGCTTCAAAGCAGAGTCATGCTTAGGAGTTGACATTTGTACCAGGAGTTGCCCGGTATGTTTATGATGAGTCACAGAGTATTCAACATGCTCTTTGACATGAAGCTTGTGTCACTTGCAAGGTCTTGGCCAGCTTCTCTAAATCGGAGCAGCAATTTAGAACACACACTGGACACACCAGGGAACACACTAGGAACCCCTCTGAGGACAGACTTTTGCACTTGCCTCAAGGCCAACACCACTTGGTTTTTGTGATACTGTCTATACTTTCCCACTATAGCTGTTTGTGGCATGCCCAGGCCTGCTCCAGTCTATATTGTGGAGACTGTTTACCTGCCTTTTTAGAGCTACAGAGGTGTTTGAGTAAGCAGCCTAGCGAGAACTACAACAGTAAGAACCCATTTCCAACAGTAATGTGAGATCTTGGTGGCTCTCATGAAGCTGTTCTGTAGGACTTCTGCAGAATTCAAGGACCAGTGAGCAATTTCACACACAAAGGGGTACTGACTGAGAGACTGGGGTATGAGGGAGGGGTTCCCTTACTACATTCTCATAACTTTTTAAATTATATGAATGTAATAAAAACATATATTATTAAAATTTTAAAATAGGCATTTCACATATGGAGCTGTGAAGAATTTCTTTTGGTGCCAAAAAGCCATAGGAAAAAAAATATGAGGTTTGTGATTTGTGAACCTGCTATGCAGACAACCTTTTCAAATTTATATTTTTCAAGAGGTGTTGGAACATTTTTCTCCATAAGGACCATAGGTGGAAAACTCTTCACAGACCTCTCCTACAAACTGGAAAATTTCCTTGTTTGAGAATAATGCAGAACGCAGTCAGTCCTACATATTTTTTTTTCTTCCTTGAACCGCACTGCAGAGAACTTTCTAGAAAAAAATTAGAACATGTGCCAAGAAATTCATCACCACAACTGAGCACACAATGGCAAGGTTATCCCTAACACTGTAACCTATACTTTAAGACTCAAAAAGAAAAATCAATGTGTCTCATTTTCCAATTTGTCAGAAAACATATCCAGTAAACAATTAAGCAAGCTATAAAACATGGAAGACCAAAAAGCCTCTAAGAGCTTGAGAGACACATTGCCTGAATAATCAAGTAACTCATGAGAGCATTGATACAGGAAAGAATTCCCACACAGCCTCCAGATATTGGTTCAAATGATGAGTCCTTTTCCAGTCTCTCTTGACAGCCTTTCTTCCCTAAGTTTCCTAATCCTCTGCTTCAGTTGGAATTCATTAAAGTGCGTTAATTTAAACTAATTACCATTAAGCCTTTGACTCCAAATCTCCTGGATGAAAATTTTGGAATCTCTGAGTCAGTTGAGCTTATTACATAAGTGTGCCCCAAGGATTCATAAGCAGAAAACATATCTCAGCTTTCGGTAATGCCAAGGAACATACTTTTAGGGCATCATTCTCTCATGCTCAGTATTTTATCTTCATCCTTCAGTAGAAGTCTTTCCTTAAGTATTTGGTCAACATTTTAATTTTAAAAAACATTGATTCCACCATGCTAGTTANAAAAAAGAGAGCAAGAGACCCAGAGAAAGCCTACAGAAGCATGCAAGAGGCATGCTCCAGGGCCCTCTTCAACACTCAGGTCCTCAGATGTAAAGCTGTGGTGTTGACATAGACCTGTACACATCCCAGTGTGTGCTTTGAGTCACCTCTAGACAACTTCTAATAATATTGCTGTGTCCACGCCAGGGAGATAGTCGTTAGGTTGTATTGTGTAGGGAATAATGATAAGGGAAATTCACACATGTTCTATGCTGAGGCTCTTTTTAACAACCGCGCCCCCCCCCAGGGCGCGGGGTCAATTGAACTCTAGTGTCCTAGTTAGCTTTCTGAGCTGTGGTAAACACTGTGACTGAAAGCAACTCGGGCAGGACAGGGTTTATTTCATCTTACTGTTTACTGTCCATCATCTGGCAAAGCCAGAGCAGGAACTCAAGACAGGAACCTGAAGTGAGAACTCAGAGACCATGGAGGAGTGCTGTTTACTGTTTTGCTCTCCATGATTTGTTCAACTTGGTTTCTTATACAGGCCAGGACCATCTGCCCAGGGGTAGTACCACCCACAGTGGGCTGGGTACTCCCATATCCATCTTTAATCAATAAAATGGCCCACCCAGGCTCTCCTAAGGGTCAATCTAATGGGGGCAATTTCTCAGCTGGGGCTCCCTCTTCTGAGGTGACTCTAGTTTGTGTTAAGTTGACAAAAACTAACCAGAACATTGAAGACACAGAAGTGGTGGATGCAGAGGGCTGACTGCAGAGATGGGAGAAAGGGGGCTCACGTTACTTCCTACCGGTCACAGGTCAAAGTTCACGCTGCATGCTAAAAGAGAAAATCCTTTCGGATATTTTTCTTGATTTTTTTTTCCCAAATGGGATATGAAGAAAAGTACAAAGTTGTTGAGTCACTGTTGTTAATTTTCAATTTGTTAGATTCTGAAATCATCTGAGAGATGGTCCCTGGGCCGGAACCGAGTCTCCTGCCTCCCAAGCAAGTGCTTTTACGCTGAGCTACACTTCCACTCTTGTATCTTTAATTCTAAAAATAATGTCAATGCCTAACTTCACACATGGTTGTGAGGATTAAAATGACATGCAGACAAACTTGAGCACACGCTACATGTGCTTCAAAGCAGAGTCATGCTTAGGAGTTGACATTTGTACCAGGAGTTGCCCGGTATGTTTATGATGAGTCACAGAGTATTCAACATGCTCTTTGACATGAAGCTTGTGTCACTTGCAAGGTCTTGGCCAGCTTCTCTAAATCGGAGCAGCAATTTAGAACACACACTGGACACACCAGGGAACACACTAGGAACCCCTCTGAGGACAGACTTTTGCACTTGCCTCAAGGCCAACACCACTTGGTTTTTGTGATACTGTCTATACTTTCCCACTATAGCTGTTTGTGGCATGCCCAGGCCTGCTCCAGTCTATATTGTGGAGACTGTTTACCTGCCTTTTTAGAGCTACAGAGGTGTTTGAGTAAGCAGCCTAGCGAGAACTACAACAGTAAGAACCCATTTCCAACAGTAATGTGAGATCTTGGTGGCTCTCATGAAGCTGTTCTGTAGGACTTCTGCAGAATTCAAGGACCAGTGAGCAATTTCACACACAAAGGGGTACTGACTGAGAGACTGGGGTATGAGGGAGGGGTTCCCTTACTACATTCTCATAACTTTTTAAATTATATGAATGTAATAAAAACATATATTATTAAAATTTTAAAATAGGCATTTCACATATGGAGCTGTGAAGAATTTCTTTTGGTGCCAAAAAGCCATAGGAAAAAAAATATGAGGTTTGTGATTTGTGAACCTGCTATGCAGACAACCTTTTCAAATTTATATTTTTCAAGAGGTGTTGGAACATTTTTCTCCATAAGGACCATAGGTGGAAAACTCTTCACAGACCTCTCCTACAAACTGGAAAATTTCCTTGTTTGAGAATAATGCAGAACGCAGTCAGTCCTACATATTTTTTTTTCTTCCTTGAACCGCACTGCAGAGAACTTTCTAGAAAAAAATTAGAACATGTGCCAAGAAATTCATCACCACAACTGAGCACACAATGGCAAGGTTATCCCTAACACTGTAACCTATACTTTAAGACTCAAAAAGAAAAATCAATGTGTCTCATTTTCCAATTTGTCAGAAAACATATCCAGTAAACAATTAAGCAAGCTATAAAACATGGAAGACCAAAAAGCCTCTAAGAGCTTGAGAGACACATTGCCTGAATAATCAAGTAACTCATGAGAGCATTGATACAGGAAAGAATTCCCACACAGCCTCCAGATATTGGTTCAAATGATGAGTCCTTTTCCAGTCTCTCTTGACAGCCTTTCTTCCCTAAGTTTCCTAATCCTCTGCTTCAGTTGGAATTCATTAAAGTGCGTTAATTTAAACTAATTACCATTAAGCCTTTGACTCCAAATCTCCTGGATGAAAATTTTGGAATCTCTGAGTCAGTTGAGCTTATTACATAAGTGTGCCCCAAGGATTCATAAGCAGAAAACATATCTCAGCTTTCGGTAATGCCAAGGAACATACTTTTAGGGCATCATTCTCTCATGCTCAGTATTTTATCTTCATCCTTCAGTAGAAGTCTTTCCTTAAGTATTTGGTCAACATTTTAATTTTAAAAAACATTGATTCCACCATGCTAGTTANAAATCTTATTTTTAAGCTTTTTCTGCAACATCATACACATTTAAGTAACATCTGCATATTTTTAAATAAATGTTAAGCATGTGAGTTTGCTGCTCTCGCTTATTTACCCTGCATGCACAGCTCACAGTCACGTGTCCTTCAGGTACCCTTTGCTGGTACCTCATGCAGCAGTTTACCTAACTGAGCAAAACCAAAATTTAGATAGTAGCCCGCAAATGTTACCTAACATGGGACCTCTTTGGTTTTTGTGACCTTGAAGTGCAAGGTCAGTCTGAACAGCTTGTGTGTAACTGTGCCTAACTGAGAGCTCTGTTCTCCACTTTCTTAATGTCCCTGAATTGCCATATGAGATTCAGTCTTTAAATGGGAAGCCTCCAAAGAGCAGATTTCTTTAGGGGAACANAATCAGGTAAGTATGAAGAGATTAATATAACACGTGATAGTTTTGCAGAGCAAAGCAAGTATGCAATTGCCTTGTGGTTTAGCAACCTCATGAAGAATGAAAGACAGACATCGGATGGAGTGGTGCATGCAATAGTTACTGCACTCAGGAGGCTGTGAGAAGAGGAACCCAGTTGAAAGTCAGTCTGGGATGCATAGTGAAAACATGTCTAAGAAAACTAAAAAAAATATGTTCTGAGTACAACCCAATGACTTAAAATAGTACTTGCAGGGAAACTGAAAAACTGCAAAACACATAAATAGAATATTTTTTCTAAGGTTCCAAAACAATTGGAACTTCAGTAAAATNAAAAACTTGGAAGAGACAAGTGAGAGCATCAGCCAGCTATTGGAAGCCTGCGAAAGGATCAAAATTCAGATAAAATATGGGTTCTCCTGAGGATGTGTCATCCTACGTTTGATTGAAGAGCACAAACCAATCCACCAATCACAAAGAGATCANCTGAACGTCTATTTGTGCTGGATGTTTCTGGGTTCTCTTTTCTTTTCCATTTCTTCTGTCTATTCTTTTGCCAGTACCATTCCATCTTAGTACTGGTACCAGTGTAGGTAGGTTCTGACGTCAGATGTTGCACTGATTATTTGGAATAGTCAACTTGACACAATGACNGGAGTCTCAGTGAGGAACTATCAGGTTAGGNTNGTCCNTGGNCATGTTGGTGGGGACTGTCTTGGTTACACTGAGATGTGNGGAGATCCCTGGGCAGCACCTTCCTGTGGCTGTGGGTCCTGGACTGTGTAAGAGTAGAACAAGCAGTCACTGGTTCATTGCTTTCTGTGCCTGGCACTGTGACTTCTCAGCTGTGTTGAACTGTGATTAAGAATCAGGAGCTAGAATAAGCTGTTTCTCTCCAAAGTTGCTTTTGTCAGGGTGTTTTATTAGAGCAACAGGAAATGAACTGAATCTTGAAACCTAACTTTGTTTTAAGAATTTATTGAAATTCCACTTTTGGTGTATGCTGTTCATAGTAGCCAGGGCATGGGAGGAAAAAACAAAATTCATTCATGGGGAGACAATTACACTTTCTCAAATCACTATGCCTTCAGGAAGTATTATCATTTGACTGAAATGGATCTTTGCAACATGACATAGCCCTGGCTATTTCATAATAATGTAACACTAGTTTGTATCATTCTTAAGGAATTAAGTGAAGAGCAGACAGTCTTTGTTCATTCTTCCCTTTACTATAAATATTGAAAAAGATCTACCCAAGCTGAGACCATGGTTCCTTCTGTTGCCACAACTCCTTGGAGTTTAGGATGTCATCAGTTCCCATGAGTGCATGGTTGAAGGCTGGGGTGGAGTTAGAACCATTGATCGGTTACTTGTGTTCATCCTGTGTAGATAGATGACTGAGTCAGGCTACACATCATACCTGCTCATCTTCTGCCTCAGGCCTTACTTCAGGAATACTAGATTCTTCCCAGGTTGCAAAGGAGGGATATTGTACAAGGATCACAGGCTGGACAGTTTCAACAACACAGATNTTAAGTCTCATAGTTTGGGGGCTTGAAATTCAGGACCAAGCCTGGCTTCTCCTGAGGCCTCTCTGCTTAACTCGCAGATGCTGTTGTCTCCCTGGGGAATCCCTTTGCATGTGTCCTTGTTTCCAGTTCAGATNGGGACAACAGTTGACCTGGTTTAGGGATCATTCTGATGACCCANTTTAGCTTAGTTACTGTGTTGATGACAGTCACATTCAGAGGCACCAGGAGTTAGGACTCGTAAGCATGAACTTTGGGAAGAAATAGTTCAGCTCCAATGAATTCAGTCAATGAATGAAAAAGGCATGGGAAACTTGGANCACAAAGCACACCCCTAGGAAGCTAGTAACAGAATTGGCATATGCATAGGGGTCATATGTGCGAGTCTCCTGATTTTGCTTGGCTGGGACACATATCTCTAGCTTAGAGGGGCTGCAAGTTGTTTCATGGTTTGCATAGCTGGGAGGACCCTNCAGGATGCCACTCAAGGGTAGACAAGTATGCTCTTAGACTCTCCAGCAAGCCATGAACTGAGAACATTTCCTTAACGTCTTCAAACTACAAAGTCCACAGTCACCTTTGGAGAACATGGCAACTGTGTGTTGAAACCGTCCAGTGTCTGTGGTCCTTGTACAATAGCCCCCCCCCGCCCCTTAGCATCGTGGCATATATTCCTCTAAAAAAAATAAACTTTTAAACAATCATTTATTTAGTGCCTCCAAAAATAGCAGGATTTTGATTGAGGAACACCTAATTGCTTTCGGCATTGATGAGTGTAATTCCTGGAACATGATTTCCTCAAGACGAATCAGATGTCTCTCTGTGGCTTTTTTTTCTCCAGAACCTATGCCATACACAGGACTGTGTTTTCTAATTTCCAATACTCACTGCCATGTGATGTCAATTAGAAATGAAAATAGAATCTTCCTGTGCATCACCATGCCCACATTGAACTGCTCAGTGCTTAGTTGGGACATGTGTATGCCTGGGGCATTGTGTGATTGTTTACAAATTATTTTATACATGTCACTCATTTAATTACAATTTATCTGGCTGGTTTTACCCACATGGTTTCTAACTATAAAACCCCTTTAAAGAGTACTGATTTTCGTTGCCCTGAGGAGTTTTCACTGTGTGATATTATACTAGAACCCCACACAAATTTCCTAATGGAAATCACATCCTTTTATCAAAACAATAAAATTATCTTCTAATACCTGGGAGCAATCCTCAGTACTATGCTTCTAAATGTAGAAAATGTCTGAAGTGCCACATTCAACTTGTCAGTTTCGCTGGATGCTCTTTCCTCACACAGGTCCCACTTAATATTCTCAAGAGCAAACAGGAAGTATATGAGAGGAAGCATCCCCGTATGAATTTCTGTAATTCTTTAGAACTGAAGCATGTGAGTTTCTAGATTGAAGTAGACACTAAACCCAGTGANAAAAGGGTCAGATCTAGTCATTTGGAAACTCCGAACAAATGAGGACAGAAACGACCCTAAAAGCTTTTGAAAGAAAACCCAAAGGACAGCAGTGGCAACGTTAGCAGGACTCAGGTTGGGTAAGAAATGGTAAGCTGGCTTTGTCTTTCCCACACAGGAGTATTGAGTGGTAGACTGTGAAAAAATGATTCTTTCAATCTTCAAGGAAACTTATTTTCAACCTGAAGCTCTATTCCTAGCCAAACTATCAACCAAGTAGGAAAGTAGAATGCTGGCTCATGGTCTTTCTTAAGGCGATAGTGGAAATTAATGGGGTAATAGAGATGTATTCCAGAAGTTAAGGCCAAGCATCCAATGAAGCCAAGTAGTGGCTCAGAAACTGCATTGAGAAAGGA
>LZPO01098543.1:0-21808 GCA_001675575.1 Neotoma lepida | reverse complement strand
TGTGTGTGTGTGTGTGTGCTGGGGTAAGCATATGGTGGTTAGAGGACACTTGAGAATCAGTTCCCTCATTCTTTCACAAATTCTAGAGATAGAACCCAGGTCTTCAGGGTTCACCCTTGTCTCTCTGAGCTATGTTGCTGGACTGGCTCCATTTTGTTGTTGTTGTTCCATGAACCATAAACATTATTTTTAAATTACATCTAAATTAAAACCCTTGAATTTTTTCCTGTTTCTCTAACTTGTTTCTCACCTTAAAGTATCATTCAATGAAAAAAGAAAATAAATTATTATCCTAGTAGAGCCCATCATAGTTTGTAAACAGCTCAGATTAGAACATTATCTTCAGGACTACTGATAACCCCCATTATAGGTAAAAATAAAGGAGCACTCATCTATAGATACTAGCTACATCTTTCAACAAGTTTCCTGACATGATTACAATCTGAAGACAGTGCACAGTCCTTTGGAAGAAGAAATACACTAGTGGCAGACCCAGTAACAGAAGACAACCAAAGGAGGTGTTGTGACTTCACCTAAAATAAGACAAAGAGGTGGAAATGCACATTCTGTGAAGAAAATGATGGTGAGCTTGTGCAAGTGATCATACTGTAAGCGAGGACCTCGATGCTGGTGTTCATTCATGACACAAAAAGGAGAAATGAAGACTTCACGTTTCTTTTGTTATGATGGGCACAGGAGACTTCAAGAAGTCAACCTCCCATAGGACCAGAGTTAGAAAAACTGGTGTGAGAGCCTTGGCTTGTGGCACATTGATGCCACTCTGCTCTGTCCTTAGGTTCACTATGTTTAGGGCATCAGAGAGACTATGTCATTTACCATGGACAATGAAAGTGTGGAGCAAGATCATCTGTGAATTCATTATATCATCATCAGCATTATACTATGAACTGAAACCAAGAAAGTTAAGACTTAGGAACAAAATCTTACATTTGTAAAAAACTGCTACAGATTCTAAACTCCAATGATCCTTTGTGTTGTGCACACCCTTCCCCCCAGTAGGTATCACAGCCAGCAGGAAAATGAACCATGAAGAGGTGAGAATGAAAACTCGATGCATCCAGACTTGGATAGTAGAACTGGATCGACACTTCTAAGTCTGATGCTGTGGATTAATTTTCTCCCACATTTAAACGCAGTAGAACTTTGGAAAAGGGTTGCCATGTGACAATTATCACACCAAAGCGTTAGAAACTCCCTAGCAAGGTAGCAAAACACCTGTGACCTTTATAAAAACAATGAGTTCTATTGACTGATAACACGCTCAGAACAAGGACCCAAAGAGGAGGGACTTGTAATGAGCATAAGGATAGACTATTGGTGGAGGATGCAAAGTACATAGGGCCTCTTTCATAAGGATGGGCTCTATTCACTGAGAGACAAAGCTCAGGATTAGGTCCTAAACAATGCTCGAGGTGTTGGGGGGTTTCAGGTGGAGGCTGGCTCCTAATAGAATATCAAAGGATGACCAGGTCATTTGACCATGCCACTCTAGCATTCCAGGTGACCAGGCACCATTCATCTCCATCTGTTGAGGAAAATGGACCCAAGTGATTAACAATCCCGGTTTCTTCAATGCTTACTTAGAGCTGTGCCCTGTTGATAGTTTGAACATCTCAAAAAGCACATTTCCTCAAGAGCTTATGCTTGAACAGGAGCAGGTCTGAGATCAGGGATCTGCCTTATTTCTTTCTCATGGGGATTGTTTATCTTGCCTTCTGAGGCAGGGCATACTCATGTACACCATGACTTTAGCTGTACTGGTCTATTTAACTGATCTATTTAAACTATGTAAACACAGGTTGTGGCCTGTTGTCACCATCTGAGGAGTTATGGTTAACATCATCTTGTTTTCTGTTTCATAGGCTGCTGGTGCATAGTGAGATCCAGGATTAAGGATGAATTGACTTGATGCATTGACTATTAATATCTTGGGGAGATTAGGAGCTTTTGTCAGTGTGATATTATTTCCTACTTATATTTAATTATAAAGTGTACATTCCATCTAAACTGAAGAAATGAAATAAGTAAAGTAAGTAGGGGAGATTATCAAAGATAAATTTTAAATTAACTCTCTGCTCCACAGGTCAGAAGAGAAAAATACCTTCTCTTGTATATCTTTTGTGAGTTGTGTCACATTACAAGGATGGAGCTACCAGAAATGGCAGTTTTAAAACGCTGACAAACTATGAGTCTCTCCAGAAATATATTTATCCATTTAAGAAAATAAATGACTAGAGTCCCCATTACCGGATTCACTTTGAAAATGACTGCTGTGTGGTGAACTTGAAGCTTTTAAACTTGGAGGGATGAGGAAGAGAATAAGGAGAATGATAATGAGCAAAAGTCTAGAGTTGTTGCCTGGCAGATGTTGTGTAACAATTTATACTCTACCAGGAGCTCTGGGGTGTGAGTCAAGGACTACTTTCTGAGAGAGGCCAGATTCCTGCAACTTCTGAAGAGAAGCCTGTAAATCAGTGTGTTGAGACCACAACTACGCAGCTCTGCCAATTGTTTCCCAGACCTCAGAGTCTGCTGGAAACCATGATGGGTGTAAGAAGTTGTAGGCTTGCATTAGAAACTCCAAAGGCATCAAGGTAGTCAGAATGAAGCCATTACATTTTTGAAGTGAGCCTTTCGCTAGATACCTAATTTCCTGGTCTAAGGTGGGTCATTTCTCAACCTAATTCCACTGGTAGCAAACTGGTTGAAGCCAATTTAAAATTCAGAGGTTCCATCTATGATCGCTTCACATCATGACAAATTAAACTTGCTTTAGATGTGTGTGTATATATATATATGGAAAAAGAGAGAGAGAAAGAGAGAGAGAGAGTTTCAGATTAAGATTTTGAAACATAAGGAGGCTAAGTTTCATGCTCAAGGTCAGTTTGTAAATAGCATATCTGGAATCTATTCAATGTAGTCTGCAAGCATGTCCAAACCGTATGGCAGGATACTCAAAAACCTAGTTTTGTCTTCAAAAATATAAAATGGTCACTGCTTTCTTTTCAATTCTATTTTCAATTCACTTCCTTCTGTAATACCAACAGTAATTAGCACAGATTTGTAATTTAGATTGTTTGTGCATAAGACTAAGTACATATGATTAAAGTGAAAAACTAAACATGAACACACTTAGCACTGAGACTGACCCCAAAAGAAATAAACATGAGGCTTTGAATGATCTCCTTCCCCACTAGGGCTGAGTCTAACAGCTTCTTGTTGAACAGAAGGGCTACATGAATTAGGAGAATAGTTCAGAGTCAAGATATGGGATGTCTTCAGTGAAATCTCAGAGTGTGGATGTGATCCCAAGAGCAACATGAGACTTTTAAAGGGAGAAGTGGCTACCCCTAAACACTGCTAATTAGACCAATGTAATAGCACAAAATGTGGTCCACTACATCACAGAGAGTATAGGAGCACAAAGAGCAGGCAAAAAGAATTCTATGTCTAGTTTATTTTGCATGATCATTGAGAAGATTGGAGGGAATTTTCCAATTTGTAGTGTCTACTTACTCTTTATTGTAGTATAATACTAAAAATTAACACCCCACCCATATCATTGCAGTAAGAGCCAGTGGACAGGCACATACAATGTCTGGCATGAACTAAAATGCCTTTACAATTTCTTCCTATGAAAGTCACTAAGGTTGTTTGAATAGATACCTTTTGACTAAAAGAGGAAGTTGTACTGCCAACCTAAAAAAGACATTGTAGATAGTACGATCATTGATAGAGAAAACTACATTAGATGGCAATCAATCATTTGTTAATCAATAAAAGTGGGTACCTATTGTGTCTATTCTAAGAACTATAAAAGGATAGGCTCTCGCGTTATAGAAAGGAAAGATGAGAGAGACAGAGACAGAGAGAGACAGAGACATAAAGAGACAGAGCAGAGGAAAAGAGAGGAGAGGAGAAAAGAGGAGAGGAGAACAGAGGAGAAGAGAGCAGAGGAGAGGACAGGAGAGGAGAGCAGGCGAGGGGAGGGGAGGGGAGGAGAGAAGAGGAGAGGATTTTAAGAAATTAAGAAAATTTTAAGAAAGGAGATTTGACTTGGAGACAACCAATTAAGATTTCTGTTAGAACGTGCCCTGGATGTGTACAAGATGATGTATTTCATTTATAGGATTTTTATCACTGAGCCACTTTGACCTGAACAGGATGTTTTGTTGACTTACAGTTAGTAGTACAGTTAGAATGGAATACTAGAAAGGCAGGGGGAGTCAATCATGGCATTGTAAGATTTTCATATGGGTATGTATCCCATAAATGCTACTGGATAATCTGTTTTTTTGAAAAATAATATCTATCTGAAACTAAACATAGAAGCGGTTATTTGGTTAACTAGGTTAAATGGGTTTTAGGCAAGAAGAACTGTGCCTTCCATGTTCCAGCAAGCTATGAATAGCTGGAAACAGATAATAGCTAGTAGTTTTCAAATATTTGACAATGAAAGCTCTTACTCTCACTTTTGAGATGTTTATTCGTATCAAAAGGAGTTATCAGGCTTGCTTTTTCTCCCTTTTCATGAAGTGGTGTGTTCATTTTTGTGTTACCCCTTCTCTTGCTGCTATTAAACACTACCAATGGTTTCTCTCCTAAAATCCTACAAGGCAGATAAATAAATCTTATGGCACTGTGTCTCCTGTTTCCATCTCTAAGGATACACTGTATTTTAAAGTAAGTTGTTTCAAGCCCGCCTAATAAACCCCTGGGACTTGAAGCTGGGAAAGCACAGATCTGGTTTTACTACCTGTAAAATGGCTTAATGTTCACAGAGAATTGCATTTCATTTCGTTTATTCTCAAGTGACTTGGTTTGGTTTTTGTCTTCTTGGTCTTGACATGTTCAGACACTTGGACACTTAATGGAATGCTGCAGCTATTGTTCAAGGTCCTCTGGTGAACTAAGTTCTACTAGGTGGTTTGGGAGCCAAAGAAATTTCTCATTGTTTTATGCCAGGAAAATGAATCCTGCTGTGTGGAAAACTCAAGAGATCACAGCAGCTTGGGGGAAAAAAAGTTAGTAGCTTCATGTAAGAGAAGTTGACAAACTGAAATTCATAGTTTTTTATGATTTTATTAGGAAATCCTTTGATTTGGGCAGTTGATCAGTAGCATAGAAGGAAGTTCTCAGTCAGCTTCACAGAGCTGCAAGTGAGATTTAGAAATGTGATTGATCTTCCTCCTACAAGTCCCCAGAGAAGAAGCAGCTATGTGAGAATGACCACATGAGACACCAACAAACACGCATATCCACCTACTTTTTGTCACCGGCATAGTTGGAAGATGGTCACTGTCTACCAGGAAAGCTTACCATTTCTTCCAAAACTATTCTGTATTGTGCATTATAAAGGATGCCTCCTCCCTTCTGTCCTTTCATTGAGAAATCTTTGCAGAGAGGAAAACAGAATAAGCAGAAGATGTGAAAGAGTGGGAAGTCTCCAATGAGAGCATGTACCAGCTCCAACAAGGCTTCCTTTAATTTTTTCCTTACCCCCTTCATTGCCCCTCTACCCTCAGACAAAGACAGCAAAGAAACCCCCAGGACCTCAGACTCCATTTCTGCTCCTTGAAATAAACATATCTGCTCCTTGTACGTAGCCATGGTGTTCTACATGGTTTCTTTCTGTCTCTCTTCTAGGAAGGCATCAGTGTCTTTGCTCTCTTTCAAGGTCAAAATTATCAGCAAGGGAGAGGAAATATCACACTTCCTGAATCTAAGCCAGCAGATTTGGTGTTACATAAAGTCTGAGGTTTTTGAAATTTGCATAGCCAGAGAAGGTGCCCATCGACATGTGGCTGAGAGTAAACTAAGAGCTCTGAAAGAGCAGACAGAGAAATCTGTATTGTGAGGATAGAGGCTGGAGCATGAAATGATCTAACTGGAGATGGGACATTGGGATAAGCTGCTAGTGAGAATGCTCCAGTCAGATAAATAGCCAGTGCTTTCATTTTCTATCCGTTTCATCTGATAGGGAAGGCACACTCTAAAATTTATTCCTTATGCAACATTCATTTTATTTCAGGTTTATTTTTATAGTGGATCTTGCTTTCAGTGTGCTTAATATTTTAGGTCTTTACCTTTTTGTCTCTGGAATGTGTGAAATCCATCAATCCAGAGAGCCAGCTAGAGAACACACACACAGGAATAAACAGTTTACAACTAGCTGACCTTCTCTGACCCATAGAAACTCAGTTACTGTAAGAAGACCTGCATATTATTATGCCCTGGACCCACTTTGAGAGAGAGATTTGTGTTGATTATAAATTAAATCTTCCTACTGTGGAGTACATCTTCTTATATTATTGGGTCAGAGTGTCAAAGCCTGGGGTGAGAGGATCACAGAGGAGAGAACAGTGCTAGGCAGCACTGACTACACCTCCTAATGTGAACCATTCCAACCACCCTGTTATGTGCTGTGGTGGTTTGAATAGGTATGGCCCCCATAGACTCAAGTGGGAATGTTTAGCCCATAGGGAGTGGCACTACTGGGGGTATGGTCTTGTTGGAGTAGGTGTGGCCTTATTGGAGGAAGTATATCACTCTGGGGGCCAGCTTTGAGGTCTCATTTGCTCAAGTCTGGCCTATAGGACACACAATTTCCTTCTGCTGCCTACTGATCAAGAGGTAGAACTCTCAGCAACTTCTCCAGCACCATGTTTGCATGCCACCATGTCCTGTCATTGTGATAATGGACTAAACCCCTGAAACTGTAAGCCAGCCCCAATTAAATGTTTTCCTTTATAAGAGTTGCCTTGGTCATGGTGTCTCTTCACAACAATAATAATCCTAACTAAGACATCTGCAAACAGGAATCTACAACTCTCTGAGGGTGACATACACTTCCCTTTCTTTTTAAATACAGTCATACACATAGCAAAAGCAGTTACTTTTAAAGAAGACACATAGATAGAAATATTGAAACTTCATCCAGTACTTAGAATGGCTATAACAAATGAAAAAAGTGACTGACTGGAGTCTTCCCAGATGAACAAAGATAGATAGACCCAGATGAGAGAGTTATGGATGATAGCAACTTTTAATAAACATTTTAAACCTGACTACTGTTTTTGTTTTTTGTTTGTTTTTTCAATGTCAGTGGTAATAAATGTGGTAGAGGGAGAAACTGGAAGATCAAGGAAGCCTGTGACTTTGGTGTTTCACATTGGTTTCTTGTGGTAATCCAATCTAGCTGGACGCTAAACTTGATATCATATTTTTAATTCCAATTTCTGTTTTTACATGGTACAGATGATTTATGTGGCTTTTGTTCTACATATGTTTAAAAATCACTAGTCTTAACAGAAAAATGTGTTACCAATTCCTCTGCTAATCAAGGTAAATGAGCCATAGTCTGATAGATGGAAACACAGTCGAAAAATATGAAAGAAAAAAAGAGAGAGAAAGGCTGGGGGGAATGATGAGTGAGAGGATGGGAAGTGATTAAAACCACAGAAGCCTCATCTGAGGACATGAGCCTGAAAGGGAACAGCATCGCTCTGAGTCTGAATTACTGTGAGCACTGGGCCTTTCCGTCATTTTTAATGGAATGTTATTAAATACAAATCTGGAGTAGTCAACCCTTCAGTGCTTTCTCTTAATTTATTTATTTCTGCAGAAGGAAACCCTGTTAACCCCAGCAGATAATATATTCAACAGCTTGTATCCATGGCAAGGTTGTTTCCTAAAAATTTTATGGGATAAATTTAGTTCAACATTTGCACATATTTACACATGAGGTCTCCATTTCAAGGTCCTTGGCTGAAGTAAGAAAGTCATTCCCAAGGCAGGATGTCTGCCAGGGCTGCAGAGTGTATTCTCCATGCACCGTAAACCTCTTGTTTCCTAGGACATGAAAAGGACATTGCCTGGAATGCAGGTCTTCTCTTGGAATTTCAGTTAGGCCAGGACTGCTGAGAACCACAGGGAGCTTTCTACAGCTAAGCCCTCTGGGTCAAACCTCAGACCCATGCTGGTTCCTCCACAGGCTTTGCCCTCTTTTGTGTAAACCCTAGAGATGAAACCTGCTTTCCTTTCCTCTTTAAGAGCACTCTGTCTTTCCAGACCTTTCCCCTAATGGAGCTACTCTGGGATAACACAGAACCTCCTTATTCTCCAAGTTCCTATATATAGACTCACACAAATGCATTGGCTTTTTTCTCTTTAAGGGGTATGCGGCTATTGCTTGTGTTTGATGGGGTGGGTGAAAGAAAGAGAGGGGTAATAATAATAGCTAGGTGTCACTGTCTGTTGCTATCTAAATACTTACTGTGCACTTGACCTGATGCTAGATCCAGGAGATGTCATGTGCAGAAGTAAAGCCATTCTTTTATATGCTAGTAACAGAAAATTATAAATGTTATCGTGTAGCTTTTTATATAAATTGAAAGAAGAAAATAGATTCAGTGTAAGGGCTTAAGGATAGGGTGTGTTTTGCAATGTATATCGTACACTTTAAAAATGTCACACATTTCCCAGGAAGTTGTATGAGAGCAGAGTCCTGAAGAAGAGAGATTGAGTCATGCAAAAGTCTGGGGGCCAAGGATTCCAGGGAGAAGACACAGCAACTACCAAGCTCCACCCCATCACTCATTGTAGGTTGTCAGAGGACTGACATTGAACTCCAGGGAAAGTCACTGTAAGAAAATGATGTGAGCTGGTGTAAAAAAGATCACATGATTCTGAGTGGCCATAAAGCCGTTAAGGGAAGTTCTCCAAACTACTCTGTCAGTTTAAGGCTGAGCCAAACCCAAAACACAAACTTCAAAGAGGCTCTACTCAGGCCTGGAGAATTTCAGTCTAAACTTAGCTGTATTTATGCCTTCTGATTTAGAAAGTAACTAGATTACTGGGCTGTCCACTAAGTGAGATATTTTAGGAAAGTAACACTTGGATTACTATTGATGTTGTTTATTATATTTTATAGTTGCATCATAATTTACATTTCTTCAAATAGTACTGATAATCAGATGACTAGATGTTGACTTAATAGTCATGTTTTAAGGCAACCATTTTAATTCTGGGTAGAATTGATTGCTTTGGAAGGATGCTCAGATGTAGAAAATGGCCCTAGGGTTCTTTGCATTGGGATTTCTTGAGATAGAAGTGATGTGCTGATAAACTGATTGTCTGATGCACATCAAGGTGACAAAATTAACTGCAGAGGCTTGCTTACCTGCCTGCTCACCTACCCTCCCTCCTTTCCTCTCTTCCTCCCTCCCTCCCATCCTCATCCTTCCTTTTATTCTTCAGTACCAAGGTGCTAATTCCTCATGCTGGAATCAAGACTGGAATACAGGAATACAGGGATTTTGCTAGTGGGAAAAGTTTGAATTTCTCAGAAGTAGTCCTCAGTTTCTATAATGTGGTAGCTTTGGAGAAGATAATGTTTCATTTTAAATTATTGAATGAAAATCATATTGAGAGCCTTAATATGAGGCTCCTCCTGATCTCAGGCAAATGTATATATGACATCCCAGAAAATTTGCTTAAGAGAACAAAAGAATATCAAAGTACACTGATAGATGTTTGAAATGAGTCGTGTTTTTAAAAGCACCTTTAAAAATTATTCTAGAAAACTGTGAATTAAAGAACTCAGGTAGAAGATTATACCAGAAGATGAAACAGCAATAGGGAAGCAATTTGGGGGCATGAAACAGCTGATTTTCAGAACTGTGGAGCCTCCAGTCAGTTTTCCACGCACCTTTCCCATTTTCGATTTTGGAAAGCTCATCTGATGAAAATGTTTTCATCTGCTTCTGACCTTCTCTCTCCCCATAAAAAAAAAAACCAAAACTCTCTCTCCTAAGGTGGGAGCATCCCAATGAGCAAAATACAACAACAGTCAAGAAAACAAAGGACAGAAGAAACTTCACGTGTCCAGAACATTCCATTTAACCTCTATCTTTTGGACAAACAATACTATTTTTTTTTTATTTTGAACAAACCATTCATAATATTTTTGTTCCCCATACCTCTTTAAAGTTTACTCATCAGGTAGGACAGGTCACCTCTGTTCCTGACCCGAAAATTCCTACCCATTCCTATAATAAGCACTCTCAAAGAATGTGTAAGCACAAAGAACAGATTTGATGAAAAAAGTGAACTATAAGCACTGTTTATTAATTGTCTTTTTTTTCCCTTTTTTCAAAGGCTGCTCTTCTAGCCAAGGCTAAGGTCTACTTCAATCAGGGAAAATAAGGCACTCACATGTCTTCTCTTTCCCCATTTCTATCATTATTATTCAACAACTGATCATTGTTATTCAACAACTAAATTCTGGTTTTTTTTCCTTCCTTCTTTTTTTTCTCTCTTCCCACCTTCTACATTCTTAGCTTTAACTCAAGAGAAGAGAATGAAGATGGAGGGGGAAAGGAGAAACTAAATTGGACCACCTTATATCATTGGCATCATCACAAGAGAATGTACATTTTACATTAGATTTTGGTAGGCTAATAAATGACAGAGAGATAGATAAACAGAAAATAGATAACACCCAGTGCTGTCTTGCTTACACTACATAAAAGTTATATTTCATAATATAATTTTTCTGAAATTGTTACACAAACTTCTTCAGAGAAAAAAAGAAGTGTTGTACTGACAGATGTTGATTCAATGACTTTTAAAGAAGAGTTTTTCTGTTAATGGTTATGATAATTGGATTTATTTGTATATTTTTCTTTGTAGAAAGAGTCTTTTAAAACCTAGCTGGTTATATAGCCAAGCAACTGGCCTTGATATCCTGATCCTCGTGACTGTTCCTTGAGTCCTGGGATTATAGGCATGAGCCATTACACAGAACTGGCTTTTTTTTTTTCATATCTCAAACTAAAGGCTATTTTGAGAAGTTAACTCCCCAAAGGTAGACTGTGTAGATTCCTAACCTTGTAAGCAGGGTCTGGGGGAAACTGGCTTTGACCTGTATCTCTAACCCCTCCCTCTTCATCTCCTCTTTACTTCCCAGGAACATCAAGTCACATTATCACTATGTCAATTAATCCACCCAGCATGAGCCCTGTCTATTTTCTGAACATGGAAATTGATGAAAATTATCNTCACTTTTGACACCTAGTGAAGAGGTTTGTGAAGAGCATGTTGATTTCCTTATAGAAAATAAACAAGGGAGCAGCAGCACACGGATAAATGCTTAGCCAGTGTCCCTTCTTACAAAAGCAACAAAACTTCATAACGCTCATGTGAGGGGGTGTGAAGTCTGCTAATGGCGAGAGGGATGCTTCCATTTTAGATAGGCTCTTCTCCAGACAGAAGCATAACTATCACATATTGACTAGCTCTACGTGATTTTATAGGCAATGTTGAGAAATAATAGTCCCCCAAAATTTCAAAGCTAAGTATAGAATGGGTGGTGTTCATGAGGACAGACCATTGTGACTCTCTAACCAAATCCATCTGCTTGAAAGATACATTTGGTGGCATATATATATATATATATATATATATATATATATATATAAATTTTTTAAAAATACTTGTGTATGTGTATATCGGGAGTTAAGGGAAATTTGCATGTGAGTGCAGGACCCTCAGAGGCCAGAAGAGGACGTCAGATTTCCTAGAGCTGGAGTTATAGAAGGTTATGAATCATTCAACATGGGCATTAAGAATAAAACTGTGGTTCTCTGGAAGAGCAGCAAGCTCTGAATCATCTCTCCAGCCCTACAGTAAGTGGCTTTTGATTTAGGAGACTATCTCTTCAACAAGAAAAGTAAGGATCTTGTAATTACATGCACATCAGAAGTAAAATTAATAAAATTTTATTAATTTTATAGCACTTAATATCTCACAAAATGTTATTGTGTTCACTTTTATTCGCACAAGATTCTTGTAAGAAAGCACTGTCATGCTTTTTTCCCCCAGATGGTATTTTAAAGCTCACTCCAACTGCAATGTCTGATTATGACAATTAAAGAGATAAAGCAGAATACTTTAGTTTGCATTTATCAGTTATGATATCTGCCATTCTTCCTTATTTAATTATAAAATGGGTAACAGTCATCAATACCCAGGTAATGCCCTGTCTCATCAACTTTCTTAATAAAGATTTCTCTTAAAAGGCAAGATGTCAGCCCATGTGAAACTCAGAAAGCAGACTGTAAGAGTTCAAAAGAGACAGACCTTGCCCCCATCCTGCCTGTATTTCACTCAGTTTCTAGGCATCTTTAACATCCTTTTTACTCACTTCAAACCTTTTCAAATTTCTCCTCCAAAAAAGTACCATAGGTTTAATTTCCTATATTTCCCTTCTTTCAGAAATCCCATAGATTACAAAGCTATGCTCCTTTTAAGGTTCTAAGTGCCAGTTTTTCTTTCATAATTGTACCTGTTCCCTCCTCTTCTTCTTTTCCATCCCCCTCTCTTTCCCCCTCCCCTACTCTTCCTATCTTACATTCATTAGATATAGGCTTTATCAGGAACAGAAAAAAAGAAAGAAAAGAAAAGAAAAGAAAAGAAAAGAAAAGAAAAGAAAAGAAAAGAAAAAAGAAAAGAAAAGATGACACTTTCCCCAAAGGTTAAAGGTCTTCCAGGGTTTGCAGGAGACATCATGGCCCTCGTTCTCGATTCACTACTTAAATGCATGATGATAGATCATAGTGCCTTCTATGGTCTAGAGAACAAATGAAGACTTAAGAAAAAGAGAAACAGCACTACAGACAAAACAAATCACCAGTGAACAAGAGCCAGTGACCTCCAAATGTTGTCAGTTGCTCTCTTCTGTAAATGAACCACAGTCTCTAAACTATGTTTACTTCTACATCCATGCAATTTACTTAGAATGCTCAAACCTTAAGTATCATCCAGTGACAAAGCACTTAAAAACCTTCCTGGCCAGCACCATGCAAATTGATGTTAACAGTGGGTTTTTTTTTTTTTCAGTCAATTGAATCCTGACCCACTGCCAAGTGCCTTTAGGAAAGGAGAACAATGTGGTACATATTAATTGAATGTTATGATCACAAAGTCCTTGATAATGTCCCTTCTTCTCACTTGAATATGGAAAAGAGGGCATAGGATGAAGGCTTATGAGTCAGGGTCCGGTTTCCATCATGTCCATTTCTGGGCCATTTGTTACTGAAATGCATCATTTCTCAGTACTCAACATTTTCTTAAAGGGATAATAACAGCCCTGCATCCTACACATGGTTGTCATGGAGGGAGACACTGTGATTTAGGTGAAATACATCATAGTTAAAATGCTGTCACATATTCATCCTCATCATTATACTTCCTATCACTTTGTTCTCTGTTATGTAACTGATTGTCAGGGAAGTTTATAAGGATCATCAGGATTTGATGCCACCAGTGTTTCTTTCTTTAAAAATGAAGGATTGCATGTATTTCAGGCTTTATACCAGGTTCAAATTCATATTTCTGAGTAATTATTTCCTAACCAGGATTGGCTTTAAGTAGTGGTAAATGTTTGGAATACATTCCTCATATTCATTGCCACAGATGACATTGGAAAATGGCTAAGTGCAGCTAATCTATCACAGTACATGCAGAAATCATTTACAGTGGAGTCCAATAACCATTTAGGGAAAATGCTTACCACTTTAAATTAAATGTTCATGTACCATATAAAAACAGATTTCCAAAATTCGGTAGATAACATAGACTCCGCAGTCAGCAATCTATACATAACAGTATTATTGAACATAATTTTATTTCTACAATAATTACAAGCAATAAAATACAATAACCAAGAATATCATTTCTTGAGGCAAGCACATAATTCTTTATAAAAATATGAAAAATTTATAACACATTCCAAGATCTGAGCCTTGCAAAAGCAATCGTGGAGGTGAATCTTAAGCTGGCGACAGGCAATTGCAAAGAAGTTCCTGCTCTTCTGCATCTGCCTTTATTCAGAGGCTACAGCTAAACTAACACGTGGTATGATGTGAGGGAAGAAGACTGGGCAGCCTCTGTCTGTGAAAGCACTACGTGGAAATGAGGCCTTTCAGTGAGAGGGAGATCAGTCCATTTTAATACACTTCTCTGGTTCTATTTTACCTCTGGAAGGGACATATCCTATGACTGGTCAGGACTGGCATGTGGCTAACTAAGGACTAGAATGTGACATGTATTGTTGGAGGATGAGGCAGAATGCTCTCTCACTGTCTGTCATTGTTGTTTCTTTCTTTCTCTATTTCTCCTTCCCAGGAACACATAACATTCAATATAATTGAAAACTATAGGTTATAAAATTGTTGAATGCTTTTTTCATTCCATAGGCTTTTTAGGTAAAAGCAACAAGAGCTCTAAGGACAACTCCCCTTCTGTAATTGTAAAAACTGTATAAAAGTTGAAAATTTTGTAGAATGCATTTTACATCTATCAGTGCTAGTTGATTGGGGTCTTCCCTGCCTGCCCCCGGAGCTGGTGACAGACGACTGAAAGCACCACACTTTTCCACTGAAGCTAATGAATTAGTTTAATGTATTAACAAATCACCCATTCTGACATTTACCCACTCTAATTTAATGTAATTATATTTATCAACTATCTATTAAACAAAATAACATCTGTTGAGTAAACGAAATAGCATCCCTGTACTAGGCTTGCTCTTGGTTATTGAGGATTTGGGTCACCATCTTGCCATGGCATGCATGTAGAGGTCAGAGGACAACTTGTGGAAGTCAGTTTTCACCTTCCAGCATGTAGGATCCTAGGATTGTTCCCCAATCTTCAGGCTTAGAGGCAAGCACCTATGCCTGCTGAGCCATCTTGCCAAGCCTGGCATTGAGGATTTCTGTTGTTGGTTTTTCATCGCCAGAACTTGCTGCTTTTGAGTTATTTTTTGTGGGGAAAACATGAAATGATTTACATTTCATCCAGGTTAATTTTTGTTCTTTAAACGTTGCCTAATGTCTAGCAAAATATATTCTGTTGATGTGGGGTTTTATTTCTGTATTTTATTTTTATTTTGAGATAGAATCTTACTATATAGTCCAGGCTGGCCTTGGACTTGCAATCCTGTACCCACCTTCTCCAGTGCTAGATTTCACCTAGCTTCATGGGTTAACTTTTAATTTGATTCAACTCAAGTATTCATCACCATATCACTGAAAGAGCAGAATTTTACTGGGTATCTGTGCAACTGTAAAGAGGCTCTTCTTTTATTTATTTTTTTAGTCTATGGTCACAGTGATATCATAATAGAAAGAATTGGTAGCTAATCCAAACCCAGATAAAGTTAAATCTGCATCTCAGAGGTGAAAACAGTCATAGGTGTGCCCAGGTCTCTCCAGAGAGCCCTCTCTTCCTCATTTGGTTTCACAGTTTCCTCTATTCTTCTTGTTTATTTTCCCCAACTGAATCTATGTTCCTGTTTGGTTATTTTGCAGATGAGTGTGATATCATGAATTGAGGATAATGACTTCAGGTGGAGAATAAGTGTTAAAAGAATCATCTAATAGTTTCATTTAAATGTCCTTAGTAGAGAGCAGGGAAGAGGAAACAGACAATATGTAATCTAGAAGCTGAATTATTTTCAAATGGAATAATTTGCAGAGTTCCACAGACTGACAATAGCTCTCAAATCACACAAAAGGAAAAGCTTATTTCAGCTTCTGAGTGTGTTTGTGACTTTTTTTTGCTCCCCAAAGCTAGAATTGCTCTGATAATCAGCACACAGAAGGGTCGTCCTGCTGGGACTAAATTATAAATAAGAGAAACGTTCAGTACTCTCCAAGGATTTTTCCTGTGGTAATAGTGCTTTCCATCTTTAATATACTCCACTTTTATTATAGGATTATTGCGCTCAGCCCCTCTCTCTAAATGTGCAGTTTTGTCAGTACAATATTTCATATAGACAAATAACATTAAACAGGATTACAGTGATTATTAAGCATTGTAGTTACATCATGTACATCACAAAACAATATCATGCAAACATCCAAAATGTAGGACTTTGTCATGTATTTAACAGCAGACATGAATTTCTTTTTTCATATGTTGAAAATATGACAGACTGAGTTCATCATGACTCTCTGAACACCTGGAGTATTTCCCTAGAATCAGGGGCAGCCTTGATACCAAGTGACTGTTATGTGTCTGAAAAGTTCAGGTGAGTAAACAGGCTGTTGACTATACTCTCTAGCAGATATAAAGAAACAAGAAGAACAAGTAACTTACAGTGTCAAAAATCACTTTATGTTAATAAAGTTACAGGACAAAACTCAGCCCAGGAAATTCTTTTGTCTAGAGTAACGCCACATACATGAGAAGTTTATTATACTGCCTGAGTCAGAATATGGCTTCTCACTAGTAACATTAATCTGTACTGTCTTATGCAATTCCTTACTAGAGCATGATCCTATTTGTAGATCTAATGTTTGTTTCTTCCTTCCTTCTTTCCTTCCTTCCTTTCTATTTTTTTTGGAGGGGGGAGGTTTGAGACAGGGTTTCTCTGTGTATCCTTGCTTGTCCTGGAACTTACTCTGTAGAGCAGGCTGACCTCAAATTCACAGAGATCCACATGCCTCTGTTCCCTACCCCCCCAAGTGCTGGGATTAAAGGCATTTGCCACCACACCTGGTTAAGATAAACTCTTCAAGTAATATTTAAGCACTATATATTGACAAATACTAGAGAAAATATCTTTCTTCAAGACGTCTTTTTGAAGGTTTTAGGAACTACACTCAACCCTGACATAACAAAGCAGGTATATGCATTTGTCTTTCCCCTTTATAGACCACAATCTCTCAAGATAAAATATCTATAGAATAGGTATCTTTAAAAAGAAATTCTTGCTTAAGGACATCCAAACCACCTATTGAACCCATAAAACCAATAGCACTAGAATTAAAATAGGCCACTGCAAATCTTCCTACCATTAATTACATCCTTCTTCAATGTTGTCTTCCACAGCCTCATGAATGATATCAAAAGCTGTTTTAAGAAGGGAAAGTTTATATAGCTTCACCTCGCATATCCCTCACTGGTTTGTTTTATCAGTAAGTACAGAATAATTCTATCATTTGCTATAGCTTCCATCAGTTTGCCCATTATGAAAGTAAAATTAATTTGTGAATTAAGCCCTAAATTGGAAAGACAAAGGACGTGGAAAAACAGAGTATGGAAGACAAGGAATGCTGACAGTCCCATTGTTGCCAATGATAATTCACTCATCCACTCCTTATCATCAAAAACAGATTCTGATTTTTTTTTCACAATTCCATCTCCAAAAGTCTGGAAAGATTGTTACTCTGCCATGATGGTTTTTCTGCATTGGTCCATGAAGCCTAAAAAATTAGATACTTTAAGAACTGTAAAATCCAATAGCAAGCTTAGTTTTTATTTTCATATGTAATTGCCATTCTTAATATTTAGTTAAATAGCATTTCTTCTATAAACTCAATCCCAACAAACACACGCACTGGATTTTTTTCTTTAAGATTGACCAAAAAGGTTCAATATATATTTATTTCAGATATCATTTTAAAGAAAGAAGGAAAATGAGAATTCCTTTGTCCCCTTGTTTCTAAGACAGCTGACAAATATTTTAAGTGATTGAAAAAGAAGAATCTATGTCCTGAGAACAGTTTCTGGGTTTTCTCCACTTGATACAATTCCTATGAATTATGAAAGTTTACCTTTTTATGACTATGTCAGTGTATTGTGAGTTAACTGAGTTTTACACGTTTAATTTGTCAATAATGAGAAGACTACAGGATGCAAGATAAATTTCTTTTCCCCTTGATTTTAGTTTTAACTGCATTCAATCAAAACCTTTTGATTTGAAAATTATTTAAGAGAACGACAGAAGAGATTTCACCTCAAACTCTTTTTCCTGAGTCTAGTGACAAACATCTTCTGCTCTCTGTGCCTCCATTTTAAGCTTGTTATAAGTTGTAGTTGAAGGTTGCCCGAGAGATGGAAATGCATCAACCCAGTACCTAGTGTGGACTTAGTGAATGTGCTTGACATGCTTTAATAAAATTTCACCTTGTGTTCAGGGGGTTTATTTTGTGTGGATGCATATATTGGCATAAAATAGATATGGAAATAAATCAAAGAAAAGTAACATAGTAGTGTCAGTTTCAGTCAGGTTCCATTTACTGCATGGGAAATTAAGTTTTATGAACACCTTTTCCTTTCTATTCCCAGATTTTGAGTGCTCCTATCATTTGTTTATTCCTCTGTTATATAAATCGTAATAATAGAGGTAGTAATATAATAATAAGAAAGAAGTACAAACCGCAGCGTAGGACAATGATCTTCACTCATATTGGAAGGAAAACTACATTTCTCCTAAGCTCTGGCACATGTACAACATATAGAGATGCTGAGAAGAAGCTCAAAGTCAGTCCAAAAGAGGAAAATGTGGATTTGAAAATAATATCCCAAATATGAAACAAACCTGTCTTCATCCAAATAAACCAACTCTCCTAAGGTGTGCTAAAACAAGGAAGTGATGTTTAATAAGAACACAGAGAAGCACATGGAATATATCCCCCAGAAGCAAGAGTAGAATCTAACATTTGGAAACTTAGTGGCCAACTGGATGAGTCTTTGAGGCCATGGTCAACTAATTTCTATAAATCAAAGGCAGTGAGTCTTCAACTCTCTTCTGAAGAGGTGGAGAAAAAGAAGGTAATAATTACAAATCCTAAAATAGATTATCTAAGAAAGTAGTAAACACACACACACACACAGACATACACACACACACACACACACACACACACACACACACACACACACACACTCCTTACTGTAACGATGAACTGGCATGTGGGCTTCATTTTTGAGATGGTGTTCTAGATTATTGATGAGTATACACTTTCTCTTTAAATATGTCATACATAAATATTTGTCTTTTCTTGCTTTTCTTTTTCTCCATTTTATAGACAGTAAAAAGATAGATATTGTCTATAATTGTTCAGAGGTTACAAAGAGACCAGTTTAGCAGCGAGAATTAGAATGGAAAACCAGGGGTGTTTTGTCCATGCTATTGGGTACCTAGGAGGGTGAGTTAGAGATAGGGTTGATGAGGACAGGGGTTTGGCTGCTAGAACAGGTCATATCTGAACTCACATTTGATATATGGAAATGGTTTTCAGTACTCCATGTCTCTCATTGAAGTTATTGAGTATACCATGACCTTTTGGAGAACAGGAAGCCAGCTTAAGTAGTATTCAAACATTGAATGATAGCACTTAACACCAGACAAACTTTCAGAGTGCAAGAAGACATATTTGCATGTCATAAGGAACTAGAAACAACTTACTTGATTCCAAAACGTTATTTATATCTGCAAAAATGTTTAAAATATTATATATTATCACTGAGGTATTTAATCCAAAGCAAACTATAGTTTCAGGAATTAAAATAAATTATATAAAACTTGTTTTATAATCACATAAATCACATATTTAGGGCAGATTCTCACACAGAAAAGTTGACAATATTTTTATGTCCTAAATACATGGAGCTCCATATTATTCGGAAATAAAGGCCTATGTAGGAGATGTACAGTTTAACCTACTATTTTTGGGTTAAAAAGATTAAATGGAAGGAAACACGAAAACCACAAAACCACAAACAGTGATGTAGTTTAAAGCTTGTCTTTCAAAATTATGGAGTCTAAACAAATTAGGACAAATCTTTATCAAGACATTTTATCTACCCATTAACCAGTAGACATCATTCAACAGACTGGAGTTTTTCTGAACAGCAACCCATCTAGCTATTACCAAAGAATAACTAGGGAACAAGGATCTACTTAGGGCATTAAGATTAGCCAAGATCACTTTTCTATCAATGAGAACTATCTTGTTCAACAATAGATTATTTACTAATATTATTGACTTTGTTTTGTTCCTACTTTTTTTTTCTTTCTCCAAACACCGAACTATTCCTCTCAATTTGAAATATGTGGACCCTGGATAAGTCTCAGTCCACATATTCTTCACTGAACAGAAGGGCTATGCACCCAGAACAGGTTCATTTGCTTTTCTTATGGATATAGATATCTCCTCAGTGAGACATACATAACTCAGTGGTCGAAGTTTGCAAAGGCAGGGAGAGCAAAGAGGTTTCTGTAGCTCCTGTTTCTACACTCTCCCATCTATCTCCTCTCCTATTGAGCTAGCATTTCTAAAATCTAATCTCCGTTTCATCACTCATTTTGCATTTGCTTTCACAATTGCATAGTAGCTCGAGTTTTTCTGCACTCAAGTTAAGTAAATTGCATAAACATTCCATACCACTTTCCTAATCTCTACACTTAGCTTCTAGCTGTCCTACTCTAGAAGCCCTTAAATGAAAGTAATAGAATGGATAGGAGAATAAATTTACATGTCATTGGATTACCGTTCCATAGTAATGAAATTTCAGCTTCCCTTTTAAACTCTCAGCAACTTGCCACATTATCCCTTGGTGACCTGCATTTGTATGCTCTGCCTACAAACTAGATTCTAATGGAGAAGGTACTCATTTGTTTACTTCTGCTAGTGGAGTACAGTGTTCTTTATGATGTCTGGAGCATCTAACTCCAAATGGCTACTAAGATATACCAGCTTTTTAGTTAGTAGAAAGCTGAAGAAATATAGTATTTGGAAGTAACTAGTAAGGGAATCTAAATCACTTAGGGTTCTAGCAGTCTTTATTTTTTATTAATTAATTTTTAAACAATTTCGTAGTGTACATAATGCATTCTGATGACACTCACTCCGTTTGTCTCTTATCATCCTCTGACGATTGTCAATCCCCCACTTCCCCTAGACAGGTCTCTTTCCCATCTTCATGACTTGCACTTTTCTTGTAACCCACTGAACCAGCACTGTCTGTGTGGCCCTGGGTATGTAACTATCCAGCGAACCCTGTAGTCTTAAGAAACCCCACTCCAAATGAGGTTTTGTGGAACAATGAGGAAGGCACACAGCTAATTTATGCATTAGAGATTAATTTTAAGTTGAAAACATGTTATGAGATTAATAGCATGTTACTTTATGTTTGTATGTCAAAATTAAGCTCTGGACTGTATCGGAAATCCTGAATTCTATGTCTTGTTGTCTTAAGTCTCACATTAATTCCTTTCTTGGCCATCATGGGATCATGGAAGCCTCATTATCTAATATGGACACTTGTTCCCTATATTTCTACCTGTTTCAGAACTCTAACAAACACCCAAAGAACATTTGCTATGAAAAGAAAGTGTGGTATCTGTGATCCAATCCTGTAGTTTAATATTTAAAGTAATTAAAATCTAGAAAAGGGAGCATGCTGTTTTAAGTTCTCAGATCTTGTGACTAATGTAACCTGAACAGCATTTATAAAATCATCCTGATTTTAAATTTTTATATTTCCAGTGCTCATTATATATACTGGTTCAAGGGTGATGTTTGGCTGCTTACAGAAGGGCTAAGTTTTTCATTAGCTTCGTGTGCAAAGTGACATTCTGTGTTTGCAGCTTGACCAGGATAAACAGGGAGCCCTCATAAAAGCCACCACTGAAACATCCCATGAACCCTCCAACATGCGTTAAAGATTAAAGCCCCCACAGCAAGTCACATTTGTGTCGGGTCAGGCAATTACAGTGCCCTGGTACTTCCCAGAATACATTATCTTGGACCTAATTGCACCAACTTAACCGATATTAACTCCAATTGTTCAGGAACCAATCCATTGCATAATGTAAAGTGTACCTGTTCAATGTTCGAGCAGGTCCCTCGGCTTAAAGTGTGAGAGAATTGAACCTGAGTATTTTACTATAGTAATTAACAGTAGCTAATTAATAGCACCGCTTTTCTCTCCA
>LZPO01098542.1:0-21828 GCA_001675575.1 Neotoma lepida | reverse complement strand
ATCATATAAGGAAGAGATTTCCTTCAAAATCTGTGAGAAAAAGAAATTCCAGAGGAGTTTGATGAATCTTGTGTGGGAAATCTACAGTCATGCCTTTCTTTATAGGGCTGGTCTAGGCGACTTCCTCTCAGCTGCCTCAAACTGTGAGCTTCTGTGATTGCTTAATTTTGTAAATGTTTAGTTACTGTGAAATCTCCCCTTTTTGTTATCCCTTGGTTTGGAAATTATTATTTTCATGTTCACATCTATACCATTTTCCTTAAGACAAGAAAGCCCAGACTTTCTTGTGTTTTGGGGACTGCACATTATTGTATATGAAAGATACTATCTAATGAAAAGATTTACTAGTGCATTTTTTACTAGTTTTTCTCCTTGAGGATGGGTTAGCAAGACTAAAAATATTTGTAAGAAGGCATCCATCAGTTTTTTTGGGGAAAAAAATCAAATATAGACTTATGCTGAGTTAGGTTTAGACTTGTTTACTGTCCTTGATCTAAAAGTTTGTGCTTTGTGGGTCATTTAAAAGAAAAACACTAGGCATGAATTACAAAATCCAAACGGGCCATCATACATTAGCAAATTACAAAATCCAAACGGGGCATCACACATTAGCAAATGGCCCTCTATCTGCTCAAGTCCAGAGCCCTTTAAACCTTCTTTACTGAATTACCTGTGCCTGCTTCTAGCTGCTTTTTGTGTATTTTTATTGGAGCAGCCTTTAATAATACACCTCCCAGGGGCCCAGAAGGGACGCTACCATTGGCACGGGATGAATCCAGATGCATGGAGCTCTCACATCCAACAAGTTTATTCATTCGTCAACCACCAATTCTTTGCTCCAAAAGTCTGATATACAGCTTCAGTTCTGTCTAGGCATTCAGGGCAGAAATAGATCTAGGTACACCGAGCTCTTTGTTTGTCTACTATATTTCTCTGTGATGAAATCCTGTCTGCATAGCTTCAGTTCCATCCTGATACTCAGTTCCTCTTTAGTTCTACTAACAACTAAGTTCTTACGTTTTCAGCTTCATCTTCGCCCTCTGCTCCTTCGTCCTCCATCTCTCCTTGCTCTCTACTCCTAGCCCTGATAAACTCTATAAGAGATTTGCCTTCCCCTCTACAGAAACTCTATCCTCTTCCCCTCGCCACATGGTTCTGTCATCAGTTCTATCTGCCTGGTTTTCTCAGGACTGGTCTATATCTTTCCCCAAGCAGTAACACCTTCATGTATACTGTATAACACAAGATTGCAGGGTCTCCACCAGAAGCTTCTGGCAACTTCATTTACAACCCAGAAGGGGAGAGAACAAGGGTGGAATCAGATAGGAGAGGTGATAGGGTAGAAAAAAACTGCCACTATTTTTCTCTGCTGCCAGTTTCCTGACAGGGCAGGGGAAGAGTACTGATAGCTAGTCAGTCTGCATCACAGGTTGAAGCACCTGGTAAGAGGAAACCCCTTTGATCCAAGAAGTTGATCTGAGGCAGTGAGGAAAAGGGGGAGATCTGAACTTGATTTGCATAGGAAGCATCTAGGGGACCAGGTGGTTGGCCTTGGAGACAGGTTGTCTCCTAAAGGACGTTTTATCTAGTTTGGGGGGCTTCAGGTGCCTAGCAGCTAGTAGCCAAGGAGGATATTTGCAAAAGGCAGATACCAAAACAAATACTAAAAAGGGAGCCGGGAGCTCTGTCTACATGACTTCATCCCAATACTTTGAGCATATATGCCCCAGACAGAGGTTCACACACACACATTCTAGTAGAATTATGAGCACAAGGAATTCATAGCTAGGCACAGCTGAATATTAAGCCGTGTAACACCAAATAGTCCACGCTAGATGGCTTCCCACTTGACTGGCCCATGGCCTGGTCAAGGTATGGCTTATTATACACAGCTGGACTTCTACTTCATACTCTGTGGCTTACCACAGGGGCTCACAGGTATGTGCCACCATGCCTGGTTGATGTGGTGGTGGGGATTGAACCCAAGGCTCCCTTCATGCTCAGGTCTTTCTGCTGCTCTTGTTTCTATCAGCCTCACTATAGAGCAACATTGTTGGCACTGGAGGTGCTTACATTCACTTTGGGTTCCTGTGGCTCCGTTTGTTCCTGATGCTCACTGACACTCTTCCCCATGACATCTGCATCATCAGTATTTATAGAGCTTTCTTACAACTTTCATCTAAAATTAATTGACTTTTTTTTTAATCCCCAGTTACTGTTTTTTCAAAGGGGAAGATTCGACTTTTTCTCTGGGTCTTTTTAGCTCAAAGCCCCCTGAAGTATTTAAATAATAGTCTTAATTTTACCACTTGACCCATTTACCTAGTGAGCTGCTTGTAACTCTATGAAGTGTGGAGACAGAGCTGTGCACAAAACACTGCTTAGGAAGAATGGAATAGTGAAAAGGACGAGGCTGTGGAGGTGGTGGGAGAGATGTGCATCTGTTTCTGATGTGCACATAGATGCTCTCTTTCCTTCCAGCTCTAAAATTCTTCAGTTCATTGCTCAATTTTAAAATTACGTGGAAAGAAGTAAATTACTATTTGTCCTATGATACTTAAAATGGTATTGTTTTTCAAAAGAAACCAATTTCTCATACTTATCACAAAAATGATTTATTACAGATAACTTAGCTTTTAGACTCATAAAAGCAAGTGATTCTAATTCTTCACGGAGGATAATATTCTTTATAGAAGAAGAGTGATTTGATATGGTTCTTACAGAATGTGTTTTACCACTGAGAAAGGGCACCTTCTACCTGAGGGGAGGAGGGTGCTGGGACATTGAGGTGGCTCTTGGGGCTAGAAGGATGACGTAGCAATTATGAGTGCATACTGCTCTTGCAGAGGATCCAAGCTCTATTCCCAGTACCTACTTTGGTTATTCCATGTGTAGGGGATCTGATGTCCTCTTCTGGCCTCCACAGGGATTGCAATCATGTGCACATACTCCCACCCCCACAATGCATAATTAAAGGCATTAAAAATAAGTATTAAACAAATTTATGGTGGAAGTGGTGTGGCTTCACCATTGCCTGTAAGAGGATAGTGACTCAGATAGTGCTTTGATGTGTATTTTCTCATTTGTTTCCTGTAAGACTTCAGCATCCCCACTGCAGAAGCTTGCTCGCTCTTACAGTTTTTTGATGTTTGTAGCATCTGCTCGGCATCTGATCTTTATGCACTATTTTCTCTACTTCAAGATCTTGGAGACAAGATTGGTGTCTTTATCTTATGTGAGCATGTGTTCAGCAAATACTTAATGAGCCACTGAAGTGACTTAATGTGTTAAACAAGACAGTTGTTGCCATTCCTGCTATTACAAATGAGGGAAATGAAGTTGATGGACACGTTTCCCATCTTGGGCCACACAGTGATTCTACCATTACATGTAATGGTCAACACTCCTGGTTTTCTGACTAGTGCTATTTTTGCTGTTGTTTGCTTGTTTGTTTTTCAGCACTGGAGAATAAACACATGCTGGGCACATGTTCTACACTGGACTAATCCCCAGCTCCTTTTCTTTCAAAGTAGAGGTGTTCAGAGATAGTAGAGAATCCTCTGTGGGAGAGGGAAGACAGAGCAGTCCGGAGGGGCTTTCCAGGTTGTCTTTGGTCTCCTTGTTCTAGTGGTACACTGTAATCATCGGGGAACTCAGGTGATTTTCGGTGACCTGATTGTTAATTCCTTTTGTCCATCTTTCCAAGACTTAACTGTTCTTTAAGGTTAGAAGCCATGGTCTCACACAGGGTGGTGCATAGCAGTAACTCTGTATAGGACACGCAGTCTCATCTCCACACAGACAAAACCTACAAATGCTGTTTTTTCTAACTGGAAACCTTCACCATCCTCTTGTGCCACCTCTCACCTGGTGTGAACATCAGCAATTTAAAGAGTTCCTGAATTGGTTCCTTCATCTCAATTTTATTGCTTTAATTTAGTTCGGTAATCCCTTGCCTCCACCTCCTTCCTCAAATCATTTCTTCATCTTACTGCCAGAGGAATCACACATAAAATAGATGTGCTCTAAGCATTCTTTAACCCTACCCCCTCCCAGTATAAGTTTCTAATGGTGTAAACATGATGTACAGGGTATAGGATATAAGAAATTTTGGGATACATAGGAAGATCATAATCTGCCAGCACAGCTAGGTTTGGTGTTGCCCTTTGCAATGACCCTGATTTACAGCTGGCCTGTGCTGCCTGGTTGATGTCCTTATAAGTTTATATGAGTTTATATGTTGTGTGTTATATGGTGGCTAATCTGCTCCCCCTATACTAGATAATGAGGCTTTCAGTACAGGGAACATGTCTTGTTCTTGCTGGTATCCTCGGGGTTCTCAGTTCTCATACTCAAGAACTAAGTAAATCAAATGCTTGGTTTTGTTTTACTTCTGAGGGTGGGGAGTAGCCTTTTTATGTCATTTTTTTTGAGACGACCCACAAATCACAATCATGTATCTGAAAGGTAAGCCTCATACTCCATGTACTCCATTCTGCATCATCATCAAGAAATGGGAAGGGAGCGGTGTCTAAAGAGAAGTCCGCCACCCTGAAAACCAACACTCTTGGGTGACTCTTGTTGTAAATGGCCTCTGTGAAATTCTGTGTCCTGATCAATCAATTGTGTTGTACTGACCCATTCTGAGAAGGGACATTGCACTCTCATCTCCAAGGCACCTCGTAAAATTTGGTGTTTTAGGGCTTTTGTTTACAAAGTATTATCAAAAAGAAGCCATCCTTGCAAATACAACTGGAACTGATTATGCACAAATGTCTGCTTAGAGTTAGATGATAAAGAATGTACCTTTCATGATGAAAATGCCATCCATGATTTTAGACAAGCCTTAAAGGAAAATGTCAGGCCTCTCATCAGTAACAGTGATTCCTAAATACATTAGCCGTTAAGTGCTCTCTGCTCTTTAAGATAAACTGGGCTCCATGGACAGCATGGCTAACAGCTCCCAGGAAGAAGATTCCCCATTGCTTCTGCTAATTAGCTCCTGGTGGGAGTAATCTGGTATGCTAAAGTAGTTTAACAACCCTTCCTGATGACTAGCAGAAATATCTCGCCTTTGGTCATTTCCCTTCTGCTTTTCTCTGTGAGGATGGAGAACATGTGGTCACCATGTGACACTTCAGTTTGGTGTGCAGCTAAACGAATTTGTAAGTTGTTTCCTCTACCCTGGCTTTCGCCCCAGAGCCCATCATATGTTCTTCAGAAAGTCGGGAGTATGTGCATAATAAGATTTCTGTCAGGAGCTGAAGGAGCAGTGTATGAGGAATGGGAGCCCTTACCTAGTGCTACGCTTTAGAGATATATTTAGGAGTGTGCTCATGTGTGTGGTGTGTATGCCTGTGTATGTGTTTTGGGGGATTGAATTAGGACCTTTGAGTTTTAAATTTCACCCCCATTTTATGTAAATGAGTTTCAGTAGGCTGTTCCTAGTCTGGGGATGAGGTTGGACTTCATGATACAGAGAGAAGCATTCAGAACAGATAGATAAAGCCTGTTCTTACCCTTTACCTTAAAACCAATTTTTAGGTATGTGATGTTTTTATTTGTAGTTAATTGGAATAAAATGATTTTATTAGAAAATAAAATGAACTTTCTAATTGTCAAAGATTGCTGATACTCAGAATGGATTAAATTGGGTGAAAATTCCCATTTAAAAAGTGTTGTTGTTTTTAAATTGAGGAGGGAAGTGATATAACATGTCATGCATGTGGAGGCCAGGCAACTTGGGAGAGTTTTCTCCTTCTATCATGTGGGTCTTGGGATCAAACTCAGGCCATAAAATTTGGCTGCCAGCATCTTCACCCATTAAACCATATTGCAAGACCCTTTTTATATAGCCACAGCAAATGACCAAATGGCTCTCAGTAAGAATTAAGGTGAGGGAAAGAAAACCCTAAAAATGGTAAGAAGTTGACAAAAGCAACAAATCGTCACCATATCCAATGTGATGAATTGAAGGAGAGGTTTCAGTATCATTTTAATATAAAATTGGATTTCCTTTAATGAGACTCATATCCATGGAAATGAAATCCTCTGACAATCAGTTTAAATCTGTGAGAACTGCCAAACCTAAAGGTCGATTTGTATTGACCAGTGTGTGGGCAGTTGGAAGAAAAGAATAATAAAGCTAATAATTAATTTTGATTTTTTTGTCCACAAAATTAAGCTTTTAGAGTTGTCTGCTAATTAAAATTGCTAAGCTTCCAGTTCAACAATCTCCCCACTAGTGAAGTCAAGTTGCATGCACAACTGAAGGAAACTGTATCTGCCTCCCTTCTTTGTTTTTTATTTTTACCACTTAGTTGTTTGAAGTCCTGAACCTGATCAGAGATCACTGTTCAAACCATTTGCTAAAGATTTAATGAGAAACAACCAACCTCTCAGTGCCTGTCTGCACAAGAAGCCATGTTTCACAAACCAGCAGCTCCTTTCTACTTGTTTGGTAGGTTTTGCAAACACATGAAAGGAGTGAACATTCTTTGGGGGTGTTGTTGTAATGTTTTATATTTTATTTTATGTTTGAGAATGAGGACTCTGCTCTCATATTCTTTTCACTGTTGGTAGCCACTGTGCCTCCTTTCCTGCTTTGAGCCTTGTGTTGTCCTCACCAGCCATGTGAAATGTCAGGCATGGGCCTTTCTCCTTGGAATCTGTTACTGAAAGGAAGACAAGAAAGCAGATAAGGTATCTAGAGCTGTGGTGCAGGAGCAAGTAATTCTCACAGTTCACACTTCCTTCTTGTCAGCTTCGGGAGGGGTGGGTGTTGAGGGAAGAGAGAGGACAAGGATGAAGAAATAAGGTAGAAACTGCTGCTGTGCTGCTTTGAGACACGTCTTGTGTATTCTAGGCTGGCCTAGACATCATTATATAGCTGAGGATGAGGTCCAACCTCTGATCCTCCAGCCTGCAGCTCTGGAGTGCTTTGATTACAGACTTCTGCCACCATGCCTGTCTTGTGTTGTGTTAGAGATTGAACCCAAGGCTTCATGCGTGTTAGGCAAATGCTCTACCCACTGAGCCATGCCTGCTCTACACTAGGGCTTCTTTGGCAGCCCACAGGGCTCAGTCATAACAAACTTCTAAAGGGTTTCCCATGTTTTCTTTTTTAATGAGTCTTAATACTTTAGTCTTTCATCTTTTTGATGAAAGTTTATCTATCCTGATATCAAAACTCAGTGGAGAAATATGGAGAGATGGCTCAGCAGTTAAGGATGCTCACAGCTCTATCAGAGTATGGGAATTTGGAACCCATCACTCACATCAGGCAAGTTATAAATGCCTGTAATTCCAGCCACAAGGTATCTGACACTCCATTTGACCTCTGTGGTTACCTGTGGATGTGCATGAGTGCGTGCGCGCGCACACACACACACACACACACACACACACACACACACACTTAAATTTTAAAAAATTAAGTTAATAAGGGAAAATAAGAGCTGGGCAAGGTAATTTTACAGTCTAGGTTGGGACCATGTCTTTTCCCTGTGGCACTGAAGGTGGAAGGAGATGCAGGCCTTTTAGGAAGTTTCTAGAAGGTGCTCCCAGTGTTGCTCTCAGTTACCAGTCAGGTGAATACATCTTCTAGAGATTGGGAACTGTGGTCTGTATTCTTGGTACCTGTGTGTCCAGCTGTAATTCAGAGGTTCTGTGACTGTGAAAAGGGAGCTCATCAAAAGGGGGGACATTGATTATATGAGCTGGTACTGAGGGGTGGACAGTGCCCAGAAATTTATTGATTCATTACTCTCTCTCTCTCTCTCTCTCTCTCTCTCTCTCTCTCTCTCTCTCTTTCCTTTCTTTTCCTTTAAATATTGAAACTAAGCAGCTCCGTAATTCTTGTTAGTGTTGTGTTTTGGTGGAGACTGCACCACTCTGCTGAACATAGTAGTTCATTTCCAGGGACCTTTAGATTTTTTAGAGTGGGAATCCCGATAGTACAACTTCCTATCTGTAAGTGTTTTTGTATGGCCTGTGATAAGAAAGTATACAGACTGACTCAAGAGAAGGTTGTAACAAGCTTGCAGGTCACTTGAAGGGCGTCCTTCACATTATTGTCAAGTCATAAAGATAATATTCAACAAATATATTATGCATTTTGGTGCAGGGGCCCAGTGTATCCCTTAGGTCTGGCTCCCTGAGGAGCCCTGGCCTCTGGATGTCTCTACTTGTCCCTTCCATGTGTCCCCTTTCTGAACGACAGCTTTTGGGTGAGAGGCCTAACATTCCCTGGCCCCTTTTGTCCTCTAGACTCCTGATAGGATACCGCACTGTCGCCCTGGTTTCTCCACAGCTTCAGGAGGGGGCATTGTGACCATCTGAACTACAGTAGGCTTCCTGACATTCAAGACAAAATTTGATTAATAAGAAGGAACTAGACACTTGAGTTCCTTCTCTTGTTGCTCACCAAGGTATAATGGCTTCTGAGGGTGTGAATGGAGATGTACTGTGTTGTCTGAGCACCTGACTACTTCCTCCTACTGCAGTGACTACCTCCATCATGAGCCCTTGTGTTGGCTATCCTTTCTGCTCTTACATCCATTTCCCTTCCATTTTGCTGCCTAAGGATTGTATCACACACATACACACACACACACACACACACACACACACACACATATGAACACACACACAAAGCTTTAGCAGGAACTTTCTCCCAACCACTGTTTCTAGGAGATTTTACCAAAAACAGCATTAGAAGTATTGCAATATAAAAATGTAACTTCTACTTGCTATTGCTGGTCCCTGGAGACTAAAGGAGAATCCCCCTTGAATTCCAATCACACACAGTTCCTGTCCCAAGCATTCTATTTAACCTCTGTCAGATTATTTTATTACTCCAGGTTTATCCATTTCAGTTGTCTGCAAACCGAAGGGAAATTTTAATGCTTAGTGTGGAAAAAAGTTTGGGTGACTTTAATTAGGACATCACAGAACTCAGTCGCCCAGAGTTATTTTCCAAATATCCTGTCNGGAATGCAGAATTACACAACCATAGTTTTATTCATAACATTGTGTCAGAGCCCATCCCCATTGTCCTGACTCCAGGCCCACACAGACCAAGAGGAGGTGGGAGATGGACACTCCTACGGGCTCTGCAGCACTCAGTGCCTGAAGCTGCAGCAGCTCCTTGCCATGGCCATCCCTGCCACTCATCCCCTTTCTTCCTGCCCTTTCCTTTCCTCTTTTCTCCCTCCTCTTTGTGCCCCTCTCTCATTCTTTCTCTGACCTGCCATCACCCCACATTCTTCCAGAGGAAAGAGAAGCTTCTGTGGTTTATTTGCTGCATTTTTCTGTAGCCTGGGCTTTGAGACCACACAGGCTCAATCTTGATTGCCCACAATGCTCCTGGTGATACCTGGCTTTGTTCCAGTGACTCTTTAATAATATCTGCTCACAAAATGAGAATTTGGTGTGCTTACCTTGTAGGGTAGGCAGATTGTTCTTTACCCACTCTAAGGAAGCCTTGTTCCTTAGTTCTCCTTGTCTTGGTCCCCTCAGAGTATAGGTACCACATGTAAATGACATGGTAAAGGAGCCANGATTAGGTGCAGAGATAGTGCACTGGCTACAGTACTCACCGTGTAAGCTGGAGTACTGTGAGTACTGGAGCTCAGATCCATAAAAGCCATGCAAATGGCAGGTGGGCACAAGAACCATAGTAATTCCAGTGTTGGAAAGGCAGAGTGAGTGGGGATGCCCAGAGCAAGCTGACTAACAAGACTAGACACGATGATGAGCTCTGGGCTGAAGTGAAAGACCCTGATTCAAAGAATAAGACCCAGAGCAGTCAAGGTAGACACTCAAAGTCGACCTCCGACCTCCATACACATACACACCTGTGTACACACACAAGCATGAATATGTATACATGTATATGTATATCACACAAACATAACATGAGGGAAAAGGCTCACATTAGTGAGTTATAAAAGCCATACTCATGAGCAAGATGTCAGCATGTCCTTAAAAAAATCATTCAGAACTTATTTGGGAGACATGTCTGTCTGGGATGGATAGGACAAGCCTTTCCTCTTAAAGAGCTGTGCCTGTATAGTCCCAGAAGAAAGAGACCAGAGTTCTGTATCTCCACGTGTGCTTCCTGTATGTTAGCATTCACATTTCTTAACATTTACTTATTCATTTTTCTTTGTGCATGTGTGGGATGCATGCATGCTACAGAGTGTGTAGGTTATCAGAGAATAAGTGGTGAGAGTTAGGTCTTCCCTTCTACCATGTGGGTGCCAGGGATCAAACAAGCACCTTTACCCACTGAGCAATCTTGCCAGCCAATATCATTCAATTCTCTAATGTTTGGCAGTATCTAATAGGTCTAATATGAGCAGCCTATAGATCCATTTGTTTTTCTCTCTTAATAAGCTTGAGTATCTCTTTGAATCCTTGTTATACTTTGGATTTTCTATTCTGTGTGTCCAAACTTCATGTCTTTACTCTCTACATCTATTCACTTATTCTTCTATCCCATTTGTGGGATACCCTTATATGTTCNAATGAGATTGTTTTGTTCTGGTGAATATCATTTGCTCATTGTGATATAATTGGGAAAGGGGCAATATGAGGAATGAGGATGGCACAACTACCCTGGAAAAAGTCTTTCAGCAATATCTGTTGGCAGACTGAGATGATGGAGTTGGTGGGTAATGGATTGATGAGACCAGCAATCATTGACACTTCTACCCATTAGAAAGATATTGTTGTTCATGCTACACTGAGGTTCTCAACCAATAGGGCTTCTGCATGGGAAGATGCCTTGGGCCCAGGAACCCTGTAAACTGTATGTTAGAAAGGAGAGGCTTGCCGGGAGCCATCCCCGGTGGTGGTGGGTCACTGCAGAGGATGTGTGGAGCTGGTAAGGAAAGGAAGTGAGCCAGGCCATGGTAGTCGGGAGAATCTTGCAGCCTGACTGACTAGCAGCCAGAGTGTTTCTTTATTTATACAGAATTTAGTAAGTAGGGATACATTCACGATGTTCCAAAACATAGATCATATCATTTTTGGTTTTGGACATGAGTTTTATTTCCTTTTGCTCATCTTTAAGTCATCATTAATAAACTATGACAGAACAGAATTATCATTTCCAATCATTTCCCATCATTTTGACATCATTAATAAACAGAGTTATCATTCTTACTCATTAACCCCATAACCCAAATCCTAAGAATCTAGAGGCATATGACAGCCTGTTCTCAGGCTGGTAGCTTTGGTTACTTCAAGGACGCTAGACCAAAACAAAATCTTCAAGCCACCCTGGGCATTTTGCCANNTCTCANGCAGTGTATTATNAACTCTTAGTGGTCAGAGTACCCAGGAAAAATCCTCAGGCCAAAGCTGCTACAGTTATAAATGCTGGCATAACACAATGTTTACATCTTTATAGAATTTGTCTATATGTCTAGTCCTGGCATTCTGTTGTTTTTTGGTCATATGACATTACAGCGGCTCTGCATGAGCTAACATTTCTAAGAGAAGGGGAGGTCCTGACACCTCATACTTTTATCATCTTTCCACTCCATACTTTGGTCATCAATATGTCTCTATGTAGGGCAGAGTTGTATGCCACATAATTGTCTGAGTGTACAGTGGGAAGAGGCTCATAATCTGAACTGTGGCCAACTCCTCTAGCCCACCAAACCTTGTTGACCTTTTTGAGTTACTTTGTTTTGAGTATCTTGTTCCTGTGTAAGTACAAGAACAGATGTTTCAAGAATGTCTCATAGCCTCATGAAGAGACCTCTGGCTTCTTTATGTGTCACAACCTCCAAGGCACAAGGAATACCTTCAAGCAGATAAGGATATCTCCCTAAAACCAGAGGAGGGTAGTATATTCAGGACTGTCCTGGGGAAGCTTAGAGGCAGCATTCCTGGGAGAAGGCATAAATGATTCATAAGAAATTTTCCATCAATCCAATATCCCCAAATTGTACAAATATTAAAAGTCTCTTAAGTATGCAACAGGTGGAGATGGAAACCAAAGGTGGCATGGCAGGCATCATGTGGCTCAGCTTTGCTGGATCTTTGTCAGCAGCTGTGCTGGCTTTATGACTTCTGCCATTCCATTTAGATATGGCTGTGCCAGAGGCTCTCTGTCTTTGTAAGCAGGATGCAAACCCCACCATCAGGAGAAGCAGGACAGATGACCCAGGCCTGCAATCCCAGCACTCCAGAGGCTGAAGCAGGAGGATGAGGCCTTCAAGTCCATTCTCAATACCACAGCAAGGTCAAGGCCAATGGGGTACAGTAGGTGCTGTCTCAACAACAACAACAAAAATCGAGAGAGAACCAAATGCAGGTGGTTGTGGGGCTGTCTTAATCACACCTGTATGCCAGTGCCTACCATGGTAATTATTTAAATCTAGGGGCTGGAGAGAGGGCTTAGTAGTTAAAAGCACCTCTTGATCTTGCAGAGGACCTGGGTTCAGTTCTCAGCACCCACATGGAAGCCCAAAACCTTCTGTAACTTCAGTTCCAGGGAATCTAGCGCCTCTTTTGGTCTCCATGGACACCAGGCATGCATGTGGTGTGCAGACATACATACAGGCAAGATACTCACACACATAAAATGAAATTAAATAAAAAGCAAATAAAAAACAATAAAATAAAACAAGGCCCCATATTTTGAAGTAGAAATGTTCTCGTTGATATTCTTCCTATCGCCATCCTCAGTACTAAGTTGATGTCTCAAAGCATGTAGCTCCTTCATATTCAACAACGGCTATGCTGAAATGATGAAAAATTAGTTGCAGGGGAAATTTTATGGTGTGACCTGAGTGGCAATTGCAAGACTGAAATAATCTGAAGAATTAATCCTAAATTTGTATTCAATTTGTAAAAGAAATTTAAAAAAAATTATTCACTTCCTTGATTTTTGAACTATAACTTAAAGGTTGCCAATACTGTTATATAAATAGGTTTTTATAGTAGTCTTCTATAAAAAATAATATAACCAGGTACGATGGTTAGTTCTGGCAGGACTCTTGTTTCCTAGGATATGTAGTGAGTTCTAGGCCATCCTGGGATACAGTATGAAACTCTGTCTCAAACTATCTTCTTACCTAACTCTACAAAATGAGAAAACCTGATAGATATCATTTTAAAAATTTGTATTTGAATTACCTAATTGTAGTAGGGTCTGTTTGTCTTAGTTACTTTTCTATTGCTGTGATAAGACACTATGACTAAGGCAANTTATAGAAGAAAGAGTTTCAGAGAATGAGTCCATGGCCATCATGGCAGAAATCATGGCAGAAGGCACAGGTGTGAGCTCACATCTTGATCTTTAAGTCAGAGGCAGAGAGAGAGAGAAGAATACTGGGAATGTCATGAGTATTTTGAAACCTCAAAGCCTGCCCCCAGTGACACACCTCCTTCAACCAGACCACACCTCCTTGTCCTTCCCAAACGATTTCATCAACTGGGGAGCAAGTACTAACCATATGAGTCTATGAGGTCCATTCTCATTCAAACCACCACACTGTTCCTCAAAGTATCCTCTCGTAGCCTGCATAAGGCTTTGAGTTAGCCTTATTTTAGCAGTAGTGTGTTTTAATCTTTTATATATATATGATATGACTAAAATTTTGTAATTATTTGATTTTTTATAATAAATAACCATTCTGACGGTGAAGTTGGCACTTGGAGTTTGAATTGTCATGACTCTCCCAGCACCCTGTTCACTATGTAAAGAGAAGGTGTGGCCCAGACACAGTGACTCAGGGATCACAGATCTCTGCAGAGTCCATACTTTGTGACTTGAGAAAGCAGCAGATTGCCAGCTGTACTAATGGCCACCATTCTTAGCTGCTATGGGGTCTCAGGACTGGATTGACACTTGGAACTGTTTTATACAGAATTTATGTCCTTAATTTCTGTGTCTGTCTTTTTGTGCATTTCCATGCACACATGTCTGNCCCAACCAAGATGCTAAACACAATCAAGCTTTCATATATGTCTATAGTGTCTTATCCAATAACCCCTTCTACCACTATTTTTCTGTCCATCAAGCCATCATTTTCACTGGCTTCATTTTAAATGGTGACCAAGTACAAAGTAGCTTTTAGGAAGGTGTCTTGATAATAAATAGGTAGGGTTTTGTTGTTGTTGTTGTTGTTCTGTTTTGTTTTTTTTGATCTTGCTATAACACTAAGAAGACAGTGATCATTTGACTATATATATATATAGTCAAATATATATATATATATATATATATAGAGATATAGAGAGAGAGAGAGAGAGAGAGATTCATGGATCAATTTTCCCTCCCTCCGAAGTACTAGTTTCAGAGAAGATTCTTCATGATGTTCATCACAATTAGTCACACAAGACACAAGAAGTCATTTCTGGGGTCATGCTATGAAGTCTTCCTGAAAGACCCAGAGTACATGAGTGGTGAACTGTAGCTTGTAGGAGGATGGGACCTGCAAGAAGAAGAGCTACTGTTTTTTGTTTTCTAGAACTCACTTCCTCCATTATGGCCTCCTTTATGTGCTTGGTCTTTTATCTCAGCTCTTGGGCCAGGGTTTAAATAAGAATGCAAGAAGTGGTTCTAGGATTGATCTTTGTGTTGCCAGATATGCTGATGTAATGGCATCAAATTAACATTTCCAAAAATGTCACCAGTCACTAAGTGAAAACAAAGACTCAAGTGTCCTCCAAACAGCTGAGCTCTTTTCCTGAACCCATTTCCTTCCTCTTCAGTGCCCAGTGAGACTGTGAGCCCCCAATGGAAGGAGTCAGCCCAACACACCATCCTCCAATGCAGCTGTTCACAGACAGATGTTAGGCATCCTTGGAGCTGAGTTAAACAGTTACAGATCATCTCCAGAATGGCCTCCTGGGTCTTGTGTAACAGTTGATTGAATGGTTAGAAGATCTGTGCCCAACTGTGGTGTCCACAAGTACAAAAAATAATAATGTTATTTGCTCATTAAATATCTACTATTCCCTCATGCCAATGTGAAAACAGAACTCTCACTGATAGGGGATATGAAAAGAGAGTTTATTCTGGAACCAGACATGAGTGACCATGGCTAAGGAACACTGATTGAGGTAACTACCAATTTACTTTTTAAATATAGGAATAGTCTAATGAAGTTTTCTGTAGTAGCAAACCAAAGCCATAAATAAGGCACTTTTAATGGCGAGAACACCAAATAGGTGTTAAAATGAGGAAATCTTTGTTATGGCCCAAGATGCCATCTGATGGGATCCTTAGCCTTTTGTCTTGGGAAGGCTGTGTGTCTGCTTATACATGCCAAAGTACTTACCTAATGCTCACAAAGGTATTAGTTCACAGACAGAGGAATATGATAAATAGGTGGACTATGACCCAAGATAATTGGGTTCTGGACTTGCCACATTCCAACCTCTCTATGATGATTGATCATTGTAATCCATTAGTCAGCCCTGCAGAAACATAGTAGAAGGTGCTGTGTGTCCAAGAACTTTCACTCACACTCACTTGTTCCTCAGTTTTGAGGCAGGTGGGTGTGGACATGAGCAGCTTCTCCACCAGTACATTGAACATGGCCTCAGAAGCTTATAAAGCTTCTCACATAGCTTAAGACTGAGCTAATGAACATAGGCCCATCTTGAAAATTCCATGAATGAGAGAGAAAGGGCTTAGCACGAATAGGGAGCTGAAACAGGGGTGGGGTTGGAGGGTGGGGGGAGAAGGGGGCTTTAGAAGGAGAATAGGATGGGCAAGCATGAAATGGCAGATTAAACAGTAATATTTACCAAGAATAGGACAGGAAGGGGACACATCCAGCCAGGTGAGTGCTCCAGGAGTAGAAGTGTGTACTAGGACCACAGCAACCTCTTCTACACACCCCATGGGCTTGTCTTGTCTTGGGAGGGATGTCTTTTCCATATCCTTTGTTGTGTAGGTGCTTCATCCTCTTTTCAATGGAAATACTATGATTTTTCCACTGTGTTTCTTATGGTAACACTATAAGTTCTCCTGAGGTATAAATATCCTTAGAGATGATATTGTTTGTTTTGTTTTTTGGGAGACAGATTTCCGCCTTATGGCTCAGGCTGACCTCGGCCTCTGGCTCCCAAGTGCTGGGATTATAGGCCTGTGCCACCACACTTGGCTAGCCTTGCCCTTTTCCTCCTACCTCCATGGATGTAATATTTCACTGTGCAAATATTTAGTGTGTATCTCAGTTCTTCAAGTTGATCTAAAGCTCAGCTCAGGTGGCCAAACAGAACTGTCCTCACTCCTCCCAGTCAACTCAGTTACCTGCTCCTTTGCAAATTCTGTACTTTGGGACAGGTCCAGAGGCATCCCCAGTCAACAGCACCTCACTTCCCCTGTGACTCTATGCATGTGCTGAAGCAAGGCCTTGTGCACATCACCACAGAGCTTCTGTTTAAGAGAGTCTAGACTTTCCAGGTGGAGGAGGCCAAAGAGAGGCATTTAAACAAACAGTGAGACACTTGCTTCTGCTTTATCTGGTCAAGGCTGTAGCCTGAGAAACATTGAAATGGCCAAGGCAGTTTATGCATGGAGCTGTTTCACATGAACTCACAAATGGAGCAGGCTTCCCTGGTGCACAGTGTCTGGTAACAATGAGCCCAGATTTGCCCACTCATTTCAGTGTTTCCCTACATTTACACTTCTGTGGAAGCAAGGTTCTTCGCTTTCTTCATGAAAGATCAACCTGTATACAGGTTCTACCACCACCAAGAAGAAAGGAAAAGAAAAATAAAGCCTTTCAGGAAAAAGAGAATGATAGCTATCCGAGTTACATCTAGGGACTATGATAGAGATATTATTAATCTTTTATTTGCTTGACTTTGAATTTTAATTATTTGAAACTATTAGCATCTAAACATCTTTCTTCCCTGTAAGAATAAGTTGTTTGGAATATCAGGACTTGGTTGCACGTGACACTTTTGTTCCTGCCCAGCCACCCTGGACTGTACTGGAGGATTCTTCTTTCTAGTCTGGTCTCAAGGTGAACTCATTCACTAGCTTCCTTGCTCGGTGGCAGCCAGTCAGCTGCGCTGTGAGCAGTGACAGGGGGTTGCTGCAAATTGTTACAGGCCAGACTGGTCTTCATAGCAAGTTCCAGTCTGAAACATGACCAAGAGTGAATGGATGGATATAAAGACAGGGAAAAGAAAAGAGAGAGAAGCAAAGGGAGGAAAGGAAAGGAAAGGGAAGGGGGAAAGAGAGGGGTGGGGGTAAGGAAAGGNGAGATAAAGAGTTAGATGCCTTCTCCTGGAAAGGCTAGGAAATAAAGTGATTTGTGAAGAATTATGTGGACGCTCTTCTAAACTGGTTGTGTGTTAACTGATCTGAATTATCAAAAACATCTTTAAAAGATTAAACATCGTCATCTTACTCACAGTGCAGGCATGCTAGATGACAGCATCTTCCTGGGAATTGATTACAGACTTTTGTGACTTTTCTGCTGTGACTGACCTTTGTCTCTCCATGTACAGTTCCTGGGATCCAAAGGAGTGTGGCTTAAGGACATGTTTCTTCCCAAGAGATGGGAAGCTTCTTTGAGAGCAGAATGCAGACTTAATGGTGTTTCGCCTCCTTCTTCTTCATCTGTTATGTTAAGGTTTTGACCTCACGAGAGTGGACTCTTGGTGAGGATGGAGACAATGATGGTCCCTTAATGCCCTGATCTGAATCTTTTCTTGTTTTAATTGTTGTTCCCTAGGATGGAAAGAAGAAGTTTGACAAGGAGAGTGAAAAATACTATTCTATTCTGGACAAGCATTTGAATTTGTCAGCAAAGAAAAAGGAGTCTCATTTGCAAGAGGTAAACGTGCACATTAAGTCATGTGACATCAAAATGCCCAACATGGAAGTATCCCAAACGCCTGTTACTTCTTAAATGATAATAGTGATGGATAGCATAGTTGGGTACTTTACACTGTGTGGCAGTTAGTACTGATGGTTTTATATCTAAGGTACGTGTTTCCCCAAACAACAAAAGCTTTAAACAAGATTTTTTTTCTTTTTCTTCTTGGACATAATTTAAAGAGAGAATCTATCCAGTTCATACTGCAGTCTTTAAATTAAAGTTGAAATTTGGAGACATGGCTTTTTAAGGCTTTCCTCCAGCAATGCGAAGAACAGAGACAGATAACTGCATATTCTGAAATCTTGATGATTTTACATCAATTTTTTTCAGAGCTGTTTACTACTATATGCCTGCTAGCAGTGTCCATCTCCCCTTGATCTGAATTATGCTAGATTTTATTCTTACTGTTGGTAATGTAATGACTGTAGGTAGCACAGTCAAGAGCAGCTCTGAAGAGCTGGAGCTATGCAGCATCATAGTCAAGGACAGCCCTGAAAGACTGGAGCTATGCAGCTCCAATTTCAGTGAGAAGAAGTTTGGGGAAAAAAGAAAAAAAAGCTCATCCCAATTCCACTGCCATTAGCATCTTAGGGCAATGAAACTATGAGGCACAACTCTGACACCCCATGTATGCAGTGGAGTGTGCTGTCAGTGCAGGAGGGGTGCTGAGGTGTCCACCTCAGAGTCTGCTTATGTGGCTGTCTACTGTAGCCTCTTTCTCATAGCTCTGTGTTCGCAGACACCATAGGGGAAATCTTTCCAAATGTCACCCAGGCCCTCTCCCAGGAAAGCTGTCTCCCTTTCTTAACAGCTTTTCAAGTTCAACCTAGTCCTCTACTTTCCTCACTCCTCTTAACTTGCATTCTTTAGGTCTAGGCAGGATGTTTGCTTTGCAGTTTATAGGGTTACAAACTTTGCCAGTGTCAGCAAAGGACCAGGAATGTCCTTTTGCTCCACCATGCTCACGTTTTCTTTGAGGACATCCAGTGTCATTTAAAACTGATTAGGACCTGGAGGTCTGTCTGGCTCAGCAGTTCAGATAATCCTTGCCAAGGACCTGGATTCAGTTCCCAGCACCCATATCCGGCAGCTCACAATCACACAGAACTCTAGTTTAGGGGGTCTGACACCTTCTACTGGCCTCTGTTGGCACTGCACACACATGGTGCACATAAGCTTGTGCAGACACACATACATATACAGAAATTAAAAATATAAATAATAATTTTAAAAAGCTGGTTAATATTAGGAAGTTTGTTTTACTTGATGTTTTAGAGGAGTTCATTTAAATCTCTGTCTTCTACTGTTAGCACATGTAATGAAAACAATTCATTATATGGTTGTGCACTTGTGGGGAGCTTGTGACTAAAGTGAAATGGAAGACCACATGCCATTAAGCAGAACTGGGCTTTCTTGTGAATTTCTTGGCCACATCTAATGCATAAAGACTTCATTGGCTGGTATAATTTAAGATTGTGTGTGTATTACAAATATTTTAACCCCCATATTTCTCCTTGTTCATTGCACTAGAATAAACTTTGAAGAGAAATATTTGTGGTATGGACATAGATGTAGTCATACTGCTGAAGCCTTTCATGATTGTCAACAGAGAGCAAGGGCTTCCCATGGCAGGGAACATGGTCTAAAAGTTCAGGATTTTCATACATAAGGACTGTGCTTCATGAGATGGCACCTACATCCTCCCCAGGAAGCAGTAACTGTTCCTTGATTTCAAATTCTTTACAGGATGTTTCTATTTTCCCTGACAGCTTAGCTTGGTTTTAATTTTGTCCTCAGTAGGAACCCTACATGCCTTAGGCATGAGACTCAGAGTATTTGTTGTACTTCTCTATCTAACTGGAGATTGGAAGAGATCACAATGTTGGCAGTATCATCCTGTATCCCTCTCTAATAGGAACGCATACAGGTGTTGTTAGGAAGCACTGCCCTTACCACAATGTGACTGGGAGTTGTGTTAAGGCCACTCCTTAGAGGAGTGTGGTGTAGAGTAGGAAGAGTGTGGCTTGGAGCCCCTCCTGCTCTCCTCTAGGAATAGGAGCTGTTGTAGAGAGAAGTCACCACCCTGTGTTTAGTTCTGTGACATGGCATTAAGTGTCACCTGCTTCTTTCCAGAGCAGTATCTACTTATTAGCTCTCAAAGGACCTTCCTATTCCTTCTCACCTGCACAGTTGCCTTCTTCATTTTTCTCGGAAAATTAGGGGCTGGCACTGCATGAAAAGGCCAGTTTGTGTTGACAGAGTTTGAAAGTCACCAACTAAAAAGGCCATTGGAGAAAATTAGAGCCAAAACCGTCAAGACCACAGGCTGAAAAAAAAAATTGATATGTGCTGTGGGATGGTCTTTCTGAATGCTGTAAATATGTGTTGCTATGATTAGTTAATAAAGAAACTGCTCTGGCCTATGGCAAGTCAGGTTATATCCAGGCAGGAAATCCAAGAGAGATACAGAGAGAAGAAAGGAGAGGCAGAAGAGATGCCAGCCACTGCCAAAGGAGCAGCAAGATGCCAGCAGATCAGTAATGCCACGGCCATGTGGCAACTTGTAGATAGAAATGGGTTAAGTTAAAAGAGCTAGCTAGCAAGAAGCTTGCCATAGGCCATACAATTGGTAATTAATATTAATTAATATTAAGCCTCTGAATGATTATTTTATAAGCAGCTAGGGGACCGTAGGGTCGGGTGGGACCGGAGAAAACTTATGGCTACATTTGGTGCCTGGAGAAACTTCCGGCTACAGATATGTGAATGAATAATTCCTTTCCAAGATGAAACAAAGGAAACATTGTGAAGAAAAGGCAGAAGAGCAGGAATTTATAAAAATATTTAAATTTAAAGATATTAAATCAAATTAAATGGCAAAGTATTAGGGAGTTTATACAACACAACACAGGGGTTTCTAACTCTCATATATAAGAAGGATTTACAAATCAATGAAAAAACAGCTAAGTATACAAGAGGGAAATGATCAAAGAAGACATGGAAACTTAATATTGTTTTCATGTCCCATGTGCTAAATATTGCAAACTAATAAGATGTTTACAATGTAAAAAAAATCTGTTGTTAACAAAAACATGAGAATTTTTTCCTTCCTTCTTCCCTCCCTCCCTCCCTCCTTCTTTCCCTCCTTCCCTCCCTCCCTCTCTCCCTCCTTCCCTCCCTCCTTCCGTTCTTCCTTTCTTCCTTCCTTTCCACTGGATCTCACTAAGTAGCCCTGGCTATCCTAAAACTCACAAAGATCCACCTGCCTCTACCTCCCAAATGTTGAGCTTGAAGGTGCCTCCACACCCACCACGTCCACATGCTTCTATTTTCCTTATATGACATTACATGTTGAATATTCTTGATGTAACTTCATTGATTAATCACACATTGATTAAATCACAGATTTTAAATGTACTAGGTAGTTGGCAAAATTTTTACTGTTAAGAGTTTGCCCTGCAGAAATGATCAGACATGAACTTATGGAGTTTGTTATCTTTTATAGAGACCAAACACACTCACAGTATCAACACTTATAGACAGCTTCCTGGTACAAAAGAATAATTAAACAACATAGCAAGACTCAAAATGTTATAGCTGTTAGGACTGTTTGTGTGTTTGGGACTCGGGAGATGGCTCAAAGGGCAATGTGTTTGCTGTGCAAGCCTGAGGACCTGTGTTCTCATCCCTAGCATTCATGATTTAAAAGCTAGGAGTGATGGCACATGTATTCATACCGTGTGTACCGACTGTATCCATGGCCATAATCCTGCTCTGCCTGGGCAGTTTGCACTGCTCAGAGTTCCCAGGACAGCCAGCCACTCCCAAGTGGTATGTGAAATTTTACACATTACAGCTCTTCCTAAAAGTTCTCTTCGTGTCTTCAATGACCTGTGCATGCTGGTGTTGTTTCTCTTCGTGTCTTCAATGACCTGTGCATGCTGGTGTTGTTTCTCTTCGTGTC
>LZPO01098541.1:5631-17185 GCA_001675575.1 Neotoma lepida | reverse complement strand
CAAAGGCCAACTCAGGAATCTTCCTCAATCATCTTACTTCAGTGAAGCAGAGTCTTTCACTGAATCTCGTTAGACTAGCTTCCCAGCAAACCCTAGGGATCTTGCTGTNTCTGCCTCCTCAGTACTGAAGTTACAGGAGGGTAAGGCTGCATGTAAGTTCTGGGTATTGAACCNGGGTCCTCATGCTTCTGTGTCAAGCGCTTTACCAACTGAGCTATCTCTCTAGCTGTTCCCATTATATTTTTCTACTGTTGTTGAGCTGTGTTTTCATTTGTTCTTATAATCAGTTTGTCACCATCTTTGGAGCATCTACTGTGTTCTGACCATTAGTCTACCTTGCTTTCTTCTTCCTTGTTGGCAGTTATGCAAGCTGCTTTTCTCTCTAGATGTTTGTGTGTATGGTATTTGTGTATGTATGTGTTTATGTATGCATGGGCAATATGTACATGTGTATACAATATCAAATGCTTTCTGCTGTCACTTTACACCTAATTTCTGGGGGCATGGCCTCTCATTGAAACTTCATTTCATATGGTTCTCCTGTCTGCTTCCCCATTGCTGGAATTATGGGCATGTGCTGACATGCCTGGTTTTTAAGTGATTTTGGAAATCCCTTCTGCAGATATGAGAAAAGAACTTTGCATATTTGGATCTAGTCTTGTTATTATTTGAAAATGTACTTAGAAACTTGCATGAGCCTGCNGTATTGACACACGCCTTTAATCCTAGCACTTGGGAGGCAGAGGCAGAGAGATCTCTGAGTTCAAAGCCATCCTGATCTACAGAACTGGTCCCAAGANAGCCAGGGCTATACAGAGAAACCCTATCTGAAAAACAAAACAAGCAAAAAACAAAAAAACCCAACTAATGAGGGCTGAGGAATTAGTTCGCTNGCTGGTAGTAGAGGGTTTGTCTAACATGTATAAAGTCGATCCTGATTTTCAGGCTTCGCAGCCCTCCCCTGCAAAAAGACAGGCAGGGAGGAATGGGGGAAGGAAGAAAGAAAGAAGAAAAAATGTACTTATGTTTTGCTAACATTGTTTAGTTATCTGCGCATTTTATGTTTTCTCTTGGATTTATTTATTTTTGCACTTGTCTGGCTAGGTCCTCTAGTGGTCTCTTAAAGGGGATACATGAATTGTAGACATTTTAATATCTAAAAAGTCTTACTTGGCTTATTCTTTGACTACCACTTAGGCTGAATGTAAAATTTTGAGTTGACGGGAATTTTTCCTCAGAGGCGTGTGTGTGTGTGTGTGTGTGTGTGTGTGTGTGTGTGTGTGTGTGTGGTGTTTATCCCCGTGCTAGAATGTATGAGCTCTAATCACAAATGGTTACCTTGAGCATTTATGTATTTTTCCCTTAAGAATATAAAATTTCTTTTTTGTATTTCCTCTACCTGTTTTCTGCTTTTAGATATTTCTGACAATGTCTTTAGGAACTTTCAGATGTGACCTTTGTAAGTGTTACCTCTTTATGCCTTCTGCTCTTTGTTCTGTTGTTTTTATTCTGGGAGAATTTATTTTAACTCAGTTCCTATCTTCAGCTTTGGGCATGAAGGTTTTAAAACCATCTACTGATTTCTTTTCTATTTACATAATTAATGACTCATTATCAAGATTCTAACAGGTTCGCATTTCTGAATGTAATATTTACTCACATTGCTGTGAGAGAAATAATTATAATTAATATTTTATTCTGTCTCCTATATTGAATTCTTTGCTATTTCTTCATATTGCATTGTTTCTTCCTAATGGCTTGGGATTTCTGCAAATATTCTTAGATTCTTCATTTAAGGGTTATTCCTGTATTTGAAGTTTCTTACTTGTTTCTTACTTGTAACTTTGTCATTGTTATATTTGAAGATTTTTTTTTTAGACATTGGTGCATCACTTCATAAGTGAGCAGGGGATGTGCATAAAGGAGTTACATAGCTTTATCTTTCATCCAAGCTCTTGCTACCAGCCACTGAATATGCAACCAGGGACCAGGGCATTTTAGTCTATGTCCTTGTCTCTCTGATTCTTGGTCTAACTAAAAATTAACATAGAGGGAACCTGAGGAACTTCTTGGAGTCATAGAGAGAAAACATTAGGGCATCCATGCTAGAATTTGACATCTATCTGGAAGAAATAAATGAAGATGAAAGAAAGTTATACTTTATGAATTGGAAGTTAGGGAAGTTAGGCAGCTTCAGCAGTGGAATTCTGGAAGCACCTGTTCCAAAAGGGGCTTAAGAGACAGTGAGAATGTCCCAAATGTCAGCAGACAGCTTTAGGATTTGGGTCAGTATGGTGAGAAGGCATTTAGAAATGGGTTGGGGAAGAGTTACATTTCTTGAATAAGAATTTAGAAAGATTTCAAGCTTTGCAGCATAATTCTGCAAGCAAACACCTGTACTTTTTGTCTTATGGTCATACTTTGTAACATAGAAGCTATCCTATTACTGAGGAGGACATTTTCGGTGTATATCAGGAGAGATTTTGGCACAAGGATGACTATTCTTGCTTTTTGCTTTTTAAGCTGGCCCTGAGATATGCTATATTTCTTTTCAGCTTTTAGTTTTATCTTTGCCTTTAGTTTGAAGAAATAAGAAGTCTGTAGCTTATCTGGGCATGAGAAGTGCATACTGTCAATATCAAANTGATTNTATTGGCCATTGACTAAACCATTTGTAAGGAGGTTGTTGACCATCAACCATTCTGTTAATGGTGGAAGATGTCACTAGACTGGTATTCATATGTCCCAAAGTGAGTCCCTGATATGAAAGGCATCAATTGTCCATATTAGAAAGGTGTTGTTAGTCATGAATCACGATATTCTTACCAGAAGTCAACATGTTGGAATTTATTCTTATGTTCCAAATGGTGCTTGCNAAGCAACTGCTTGCAGATGGATCTCTCACTAACTTTCTTCTTGCCAAGTATCCAGAATCATTGCCTCCAGTACCTACTGCTTTTCAGCAGATAATTTGCTTGACAGAGTCTAGGAAGAGAGGATATGTGAGGAAGAGCATCTACCTGTCTGTTGTTATGCTTATACCCTGTCACATGGCAGGCACCCCGATCATCTTCCTTTTACTGGTATATGATGACTCAATCCTAAGTAGTACATCTCATCCATTTAGTTTCTGCTGCTCCTGTGAACCACGATGAAACCCTATAAATGTGTTCTTTCTTTTACTCAATCTTATTTCCTTTTGACATTGAAGAATTGCTTACTCTGATTGCAATACTTGGCAGGCAAAATATTAAAATAAATCACAAGGTACTAAATACATTATGTTTGTCCTGTTAGCTTTAACTGTCAATNCAGCACAGTCTATAGTTACCTTAGAAGGGAGTCTCAATTGAGGGATTATCTAGATCTGACTGGCCTGTGGGCTTGTCTTTTGGGGATTATCCTAACTGATAACTGATATAACAGGGCCTGGCCCACTGTGGGCAGTCCAATTACATGATCGGGTAGTGTAAAAAAAACTAGTTTAGAATGTACACAAGCTGCTTTTCCCCATAGTTTCTGTTTCAAGTTCCTGCTTAAATCCCTGCCCTGACTTTTCTCAGTGATGGACTGTGACTTTTAAGCTGAAGTAAATCTTTCCTACCCCTAAGTTGCTCTTGGCCTGAGTGTTTTATCACAGCAACAAAGATGCAACTAGGCTATTGTTGTCTATATAACATTTGATCATAGAGATANATGTGAAATATTTATTGTGGCCTACTGTGGAAGACATTTATGTAGTCATATTTATTTGGGAATTTTATGCTTTATGAGGAAGCACCATTCATGCTCTTTCTTTGTGTAGCTTTCTTCCTATTTCCAGTATGTTTATGCATGTATTTAATTTTATTTTTTTCTTGTAATTAATAGGCATTTGGAATNTATTTTTAGCAGGATCAATATACATGTGTCATGTGGTTATTAAATTTCACAAGTTGAAAATTAATTGTTAATAAGTTTCTAGAATTCATTATATATATTTATATTATATTATATTATATTATATTATATATATTATATATGTGGTTATTAAATTTCACAAGTTGAAAATTAATTGTTCATAAGTTTCTAGAATTCATTATATATATATTTATATTATATTATATTATATATTATATATATAATTCATATCTATATATATGAGATATAAGACAGGAATCCTATTCCAATATTTTAAAAGGCCAAGTTCTTCAATATAATCAATTGATAATCTCTTATCTTCTTTTTGATTAACATTCATTCAATTCAAATGCTATTGCTTTGAAAGTCTTCATTTGTTACCTTTTCACCTACAGCTCAGATTCCTGTAGAAAGTAACCATTAATTTGAGAAGTAAGGAGGCTCTCTCCTTTCCCACACCCTTGTTTCTTCATCTCCTTGGATGAATTATGATCAAGACAATAGAAACCACAGATAAAGCTCCACTGTTCCAGAAATAGAGCTGTAAAGAGATAAAGAGGGTGATGGATACTTTTATGTCTCTCATTTAATCTTCNTCTAAGTTGCAACAGTTGATTCAGTATCTTTTTTGTGGGCTCTAAGTTGTGCTATTTCACACATGCCATGTGCAATATGTGAGCATTATGAATGATTTGTCCACCATCCCTTGGCTCACTGAATATGACATCTGAGTTGTGCAGTTGTGGATTCTCACTTTCAGGGTGGAAATCAGGGTGCAGGAAGCAATGTGGGTAAAAGTGGTATTTGTAGCATACTCCTAATGCGGACNCAGGTTTGCTGCCATCTCCTTCAAGGGATTATTATTCAGTCTCCGGAGACTGGTGATTGTCTTCAGCTATAAGCTGGNTGGATAAATGCCTCAACTGAAGACAGCTGCCTTGCTCAATATCATACCTATTTTAGGCTGAACCATATCCATCACAGTTGTGAAATGTCATTCAAATTTGAAATTCTGCACAGAGTTCATTGTCCTATCCTGAGAATGAATCATAGCTCAGCTTCTTTTCTTANTATGTTCTTTCCCCTTATANTTCTCTTCATTTTTTGATTCCTTCCCCTGTTCTTAATCCTGAAAGNACTTCTTAATAAAGTTCTTAATTGCCCTCTCCTCTCAGAGTTTATTATTTAGAGATTTNAACCAACAATCCTATATTTGGATCCTATTTTAGAGGCATTAAGCCTNAGAGCTGGTCATAACAGGATATTACATTGCTTAGTATATGTATAATATAATNCTATATATGCATAACACTATGCTGATCACTTAACTCTTATTTCCCTTTCATATCCTTATGCCAATATAGAATCNGGTTACCATAATGTTTGACCTCATTTATATTCTTCCAGATATATTTTTGTTATATAAAAATGTGTTACATATGTATGTATACACACATATACATATATTTNTATATGTATGTTTAAAGATCACAAGATACCTACTTATANAGAATATGTTTTCTTTAAGATAATAATCCACGTGTCAATAAACAACCTGAGACTACTCAGTCCAGACTTATTTGGCTCTGGGTACCAAAATATCTAATATTTTTTATTTGATTGAATCAGTAGTNATATCTCATGACTCAATACTTTGCTTTAAATATTTTAAATAAAATATAGAAGAGCTCCTTCATCCAATTATAATGTTAATTTAAGCATTTTAACATTATTGTCCAAATAGGTAATATTACAAAAAAGCCAGTCTTAACCTAATCTGATTAAACCTTCCATATTTAATAGTTATCTTTTTTATTTAAATTGCACAAAATTTAATAGGTATATTAGTGACCTACTATTCATAAATAGAATATACTTTGATTATTTTCAATTCCCATTATTATATGTGCTCACCTTCCATTCCTCTACCTCCAAGACCTCCTTCTTTCATGCATTATCTTTACTGGTTTCTTTATTCTTCCTCTCTAGTTAGTTATTATGTATAGATACATATCGGTAGCCTATTGGAGAGCTTCCTAAAGGCCACCTCCAGGTTAATGCAAGAAAATTCATGAACGCAGCAAGGGCTGGACTTTTTCTATCTGAGGGTATTTAGAAATAAGTTTCTATCTATCTGACAGGTAAAATAAGAAAACACANATGCTTTCTGATGTTAACTTTCTCTTTTACTTCATCTTAACAATGGTCTCAGACTCTTTCTGTCTCCACACAGCTACATATCTTCACATTACTACATTCTATACATGGAGCTACATGTCTTTCTACATCTCTTTTCTATACAGTTTCATCTTCCTTGCCTCCACACAGTTACAACTCTCCACACAGCCACAGCTAAACATCTCATTTACATAGCTCTCTCTCCATACACACTTTACACAGTTCCTAGGCACAGCTTCTCTATGTAACAACAACTCTTTCACACGTCTCTCTCTCATGCTTACTCACACTAGTTCTACATTATTCACTCACTCTTTACTCATTCATTCTTTCACCCACTCACTTCCTCACACTTCTCTCATGCTTCTTCTTCTTCATCTCTCACCCACACACACACACACACACACACACACACACACACACACACACACCAAACACTTCACTCACATCCTACAGCAGCTCTCACATAGCTCTACACAGCCATCTCTCACCACATTGCCGCTGCTGCTCACTCTGCCAAACTCTGAACAATTCTAAGTTACATTCTCAGGTCCTACCCACTCTCAAAACACAAGATAAGCCACNTAGTTTCTCTTAGGNTAGTAATGCCACATTACTATGTGCCACATGCCACATTGACCCATGCACGAAGCTGTAAGTTGGTGAGGGATCCCAGACATTAAACAATTGGCTAAACCTTGAACAGTCAGGGTGCATGAAGAAAGGGAGCTACTGCAAGGACTGTGTCTTGATATAAACAGCCTGGCCTTGATTTAGCAATAAACAACACCTGGGAATTAACCTTTGTGTATTTTCTGCAGGGGCAGTTTAGTCTGTATTGAATTTGTTCTAAAATCTTTGCAAAATGTGTAAAAGGCTGTCTTTGAGACTGAGAATACTGTTACTTTCCTGTGTCAGTAAAGANGACTATTGTGATAATATTTCTGTTCATCAAAATTNTACAGCTTTAATGGAAATCCACAGCTAAATGTGTGCCCAGAGATATAAAATACACTACCAAAGGGCTGTGGAAAGCACCCCACAGCTGTTCTTAGGGAGGCATAGCAGTGGCACCCCAGAAAGTTACAGACTGAAAACAACCAGTTTTCACAGCCAGTGACCCCATGGCTTTGCCAGCTGGGGCTCCCCATCAGGGAGTTATACATATTGTGGGTCCAACTGTCAAACACTAGTGGTCACCTGCTGTATACTCCCACGGCCCTCGGCAGATACATTAAATGTGTACATAGTTACATGTATACAGATATTAAAAATATAAATATAAACTTATAAATCAATTNAATATTGCTTTTATGTATATGTTTTTAGGGCTGACCACTAGGTATTTGAAAACCAATTAGGGTGCTCATCCCTAAGGAAAAATAANTCTCTCTCTCTTAGAAGTCATTAATTGCCTGTAGACCTGCATCTAGGGACTTGTGAGATTTCTCCCATTCACATCAACATATGAACTAGGGTAATTACTGTTCACATTTTCTTTAGACTACCGTATTGTTGAGAATTTATGAGTNCAGCTTCCTTGTCATATATAGAAGACACAATCTTACACAGATGCTCTGGTCATCTGGCTCTTATAATATTTTCGCATCCTCTTTTAAGATGTTTTCTGGACCTTAGGTGCAGAAGCTGTATATCAGACGTATCAATTGGAGTCAACATTGCATAACAGCATTACACTTCCTCCTAAGTGGCTATTACCTAAGATTCAATTGGAATAGAGGTTTCTGTGTAATCACACGTGGGTGAGACTACTTGTGTTATATTAAGACTTCTTTGTCTCTCAATCACTTATAATTGCTTTTTANAATTCTTGTCTCTAACTATTAACTAAGGAAATATGTTTGTTTCATCCATTGTTACCATCCTAATGCCTATGACAGTGCAGAAAATATGGTNTCTGTTCACTAGATACCTCTTACAGGAATAAATGAATAAATGAGTAAAGGAAAAGAATGTTATTTCAAGGGTTAATGATTACTTTGACATTANTAATTTAAATGTGTGGCTAAAAGGATAACTTCAAAACAAATATCTCCATGGATATCATGGAGGGAAGTNATGTGACTTTTTAGTAATAAAGAGTTTCTGAGGTACAGTATGAGGGACTATAGAAGTAGAGGACATGTCAAAGCAGTTGTCTCTGAGGCTAGTAAGGACACAAAATAATAGTAGAAGGGTTGCTTCAGTTTCCTTCATGTTATTTCTATTTTGTAATAGAAGCAAAACCCAAGTTGATTCTGTTTTGAGGCCACTTATTTTCNTCAGTAATGGGATGAATTGATGACCAACAATAACAAAGAGGTTTGAGACAAAATTATCCTTCTTGTTCATTGGGGTAATGTCAAATGGCAGTTTCAGATGTCTATTGGCTCTGAGTGGATGCACAATTTCAAATGTTTGACAGATAATCTACATGGTAGGAAGTAAAGAAAGTAGGGTTTGAAAATTTATTCTACTTATGGGTCAAGCGGCAAGAATTTAGCCCACTTTTCTTGTTGCATATTGCAAGATAGTGGATGTATAATCATATTTCTTTAGTATTTTCCTCTTCAAATAAGTGTTTTAAATTAAATTTCTGCATGCAAACATGTTAAATTTTGAGTTAATTAGTTCTTTTAGAATTGCTTGCAAAAGCTTATGACTCCAGAAGTTTTTGAACCAGAACCAGTTAAATTGTGCTGACCTAAGTTGCATTTTTACCTCACCTGGATCATTTTCCTGCTGACCATGAAGCTTGTAGTGACACCTGCAGGTGATATATAAGCTAAAGGCATAGAAAATATATTCATGAAAATGTTCCAAATTTAAAGAAAGACTCCTGGAGTCTGACCAAGNGGTTATTTTTCTTACACATTTAAATACAGTAAAACTTTGCAGGGGGGATATTTCCACATGATAATTATCACAATAAAGCTTCAGCCATGGCTACATCAAAATTCTTTTGCATAGAGTTATTTTGACAAAGTCAAGTTCCAGATATGAGACAATGGTTATTTTTCTGGAGTTGCCAGGCCCCATGTCATGTCTAGGTTGTTATTTTGTGGCTAACTAGTTATGGAGAGGCATTACGCATGCCTGTAGTGAATTTTAGCATAGAACTTTACACACTGGGCAGCAGAAAAGGTCCCAGACAGAGACAGCCATAGGTTCAGATGTAAAACTGATGTCCATTCATTATTAATGATGTATTAGATCTATAAAGTAATATATAATGTGAAAATAATGTCTTTAATAGAGGATAGGCTTTTGTGAGCCTACTTTACCTACCTCCTTTGCCAGAGTCTGACCATTTATCTGGCCAAGGGCAAGCATAAAACAAATAAATAATATGTATTTAATTAACAGTACTCATTAACTTTTAAAGATTTAAACCTAAGGCTTTGTTAATTTAATATTTAGTATCTTTTAAATTAGGATATTTTGAGCTCAAAAAGACTTTTCTACTAGGTAACAGGATATTTGGAAGTACACAAGAAATATTAAAAAAATCCTGAAGGAGAAGACAATTGGATTCTCCCATGCAAGCATGAAAATTTATACCCAGCTGACACTGTAAATGAAACAAAAACATGAATAATATCAAAGCATAACAGTTTCATGGTGGAAGAACATGTTAGAAGGCTTTATTCTATTTTATTATATTTTGAAGACAGTCTAATGTAACTAGTTTTCGGGCTGCACCAAAATTAATCTAAATCCTGTTGATTGCATTGCTGGTTTAACCCCCTTTGGCTTCCAAGGGAATTTGAGAAACATGCAATTATGTTTGCATTCCTTGGCCATTATCTGGAAGAAATATTTTTAAAAACTTTTTCATTCTAATTTACTTCTATTTTAAAACTCCACATTAAGCCTGCATATATTTTTATTTTAAAAATTTTATAGTGTATAAAAATATAAATTTAAAAAAATAAGTTTTAGTAATAAAACATAAGATACATTTTCTCATTTTGTTAATGCTGCTTTTAAATGGATAAAGCTGCAGAAGGAAGTATAATCCAAATAGCCTTTGCATCAATCATTTAATNTTTTAAATGCCATATTCAGCCTATCTCTGGGGATTCTGAGGAGCATCTGTTAAGTATACCTGATTTTAAACAAACNTTTCCTTGGTTATTTGATTTAGGCTAAACCTTAAAAATATATACAGAAGGATAAATAAAACAAAGTATATCCTTATAAATGAATTACATTTGCACTTAGTATGACTACAAGCATAGTTTCAGCACATTAAATAACTTAATTGTTTATAAGGTGGCTGACCATTAACTTGTATGAATTAATTATCTTTATCAGTTTATAACAAGTTAGTAGCTTTATAAGATTAGGACTTTTACAGTTTTATCCTTGTTAAGATTGAACTTAAAAACTTGAATTGAAGATCCCTTAGCATTAAAATATAACTTTAAACCATAAAAACAGTTGCAAATACAAAGAAGATAGACATATATCTTTAAGTTAGTTCCCACTAGCCTGAATAAACATTAGGAATTTATGGACATTATTTATTAAACATACCTTACGTATCAAACACACATTGTTTTTTATTTAAAGTTTTCTAGAAGTCTGGTGTTAGCAAAGACATAAGTGGATATATATACATATATGTATATATGTACATATATATACATTTATTAACCTTAGTATAACTTTATAATGTTAGGAATTTAATATTATACAAAAAATCCCTCCTAATTCAAAATATCTTGGAGTCCTGTTGTTGTCTCCTCAGTCTAAAAAGGAGATACAACAATAAGCAGAGGCCTCAGTAGGACTAAAACATTTCATAGGTGCTGCCTTAGTGGATTTTTACCATGTGTTTATCTTAATCGTGATGGTGGTGAAGTTACATGGCATGTACCCTTTGACCTTAGTAAAGGTGGCTGCCAGCCTCACAGTTGCTTTCATCCTGATAAGGTCATCAGCCAAGATGTAGGCAAGCAGCATGGTTGCTATTAAAAAACATCAATTTTCCTAAATAAGAGTCAAATTTAAGTATATATAGCTTAATTTAAGTATACTGCATAAAATATTATGTTATATAAAAAGTATACTGAATTTAAGTATACTGTAGTAGAACTATACAATTTTCTAAAGCAGGAGTTGAATCATATGTATAGTATGTTGTAGCAATTTAAAATCACATACATATAGATTTATCTATAAGCCTTTTATTACAAGTCTTAAGCTAATTCTTTGTTACAGATTTTACAGATTTTTTAAACCATACCCAATAAACTTATAAATCCTCAGATAAAGAGTTCAGAACAGAGAAAGTATAGATATTTTTATCCTTTACTTGCTAATTTGTGCATGGGGTCAGTTGAAATATCTAATGGCTGAGAAATATCTGTTAAGAGCTGATAGAGTACAGCAAGATNAGAATTTTAAGATGAGTAGAATCTTTTTTGTAGAGCACATAGTATTTATATATAAAATACATATACTCAGTGTC
>LZPO01098538.1:5819-21910 GCA_001675575.1 Neotoma lepida | reverse complement strand
ACCTCCGGTTGTGGAGGAGCAGCGGCTGGACAGCGTATCTTAACAGAAATCTTGACCTCCATTAAACAGTAATTTAGCAATTCTGCTCTGGCTTTAGCTTCTCGATCCTAAGGGAGGGAGTGTCAGGCCTAAAGAGTATGGGGGTTCCAGGCCTTAGGAAAGTTGGGGTCTTACAGTGGTTGTTAGTTCTGTAGTTTGCTTTCTTTATTGGGTCTTTATATCATTTAGGTATCATAGTAATTATAATAAGAATTAGGCAATGTTTGTAAAAAGAATTAGGCAATGTTTCTTCAGGTTCTATTTTGAGGAATACTTTTAGAAGTATTGGTGTTAACTCTTCTTTGAAGGTCTTGTAGACCTGATCTGAAACCATCTGACCCTGAACTTTTGTTGGTTAGGATACTTTTAATTTGTTGCTCTCTCTGGACCTTAGGTAAGTGGTGGCTGTGGGTTGCCTAGTGGATAGTGCTTCTATATGTCAGTGGGTAGTAGAGGGGAATAGAGATGGGTTAGAGGAAAAAGTTGAAAGGGGCTTTAGGAAAGCTAAGGAGATCCTGTCCACATCAAGAGGCAGGGTCCCCTGGGAGCTGGAGGTATGGTGGGAGGGAAGGCTCCTGTAAGTATGTTGAAGAGAGACAAAGAACAATCTGGAGAGACAGGCATGAAAGGGCCATCTGAACCCTGAGCCTAAGCCAAAAGTTGAAGTCTCCAGAGGATGGAGTTGAGGTGGAGGGCACTTGAAAGCAAGCTGTTACCAGCTGATGGTGAGAATGGAGAGATCACAGTGGGGAACAGGAAGACTGCTTGAGTCCCCGTTATGTGTGTCCACCGAGGTAGGCTCCAGGTAGGCGGTGTTTCTAGGATTCTGTGGCTGATGCCAAGGAATGGGAAGGGAAAGTTGAGAGCGTCCACAGGAAGGAGGAAAGCTGGGTCCTAAACCATTCTGCAGAATTTCTAGGGAGTTGGAATAATGTGGCAATATTTTAGAGATTATTGACTCTTATGAGGACTTCAGGTGCAATTAATTAATAGTAGTGCTGAGGCTTTATATATAAAATATTGATGTCTTTACCCATCAGAGTGAAAATAACTACTGTGGTGGTTTGATGGTTTGAATAGCAATCCTCCCTGCACTGCCTTTCCCCTACCTCCCTCCACCATAGGCTCACAGTTTTGAACACTTGGTCACCAACTGGTGATGCTGTTTGATGAAGTTATGAGGAGGTGCTGCCTTGCTGGAGGAAGTATGTCATTGGAAGTAGACTTTAAGAGTTTCTAGCCTTCTGCAACTTCTTGTTTGCTGTCTTTGATTTATATCTGTGCTAGAAGAGTGTTGTCTCTGTTTCTTGCTTTGGTTGACTGCTTCCCCAACCATTGTGGACTCTTTCCCTAGAACGTTAAAACCCAAATAAACTCTTCCTTCTTCAAGTTGAATTTGGCCACGGTATTTTATCAGAGCAACACCAAAGTAACTAATGCAACTAGTGACAATACAAAATAGAAATAAAATACTTGATGCAATAAATGTATACACACGTGTGTAGATAAGGAGTAAAACGTGATAAGCAAATACTTTATGGTAACCTTAAGAGTAGTGCATATATTTTGTGGTTTATACTCTCAAACAGGTCAGAGAAAACAATGTGGTTGGGGGTAAGAACATAGGAAGATGAAATGGTGAAGTAAGCAAATAAGGCTGAATGTTAGCAATGGATGACACTGAATAAAAGGANATGAATGGTCCTTTTCTTACTTTTCTCTCCCCCCATTATGTAAATTAAGAAACAAGTTATTTAAAACAGTTCAGAATTAATGGCATAACGAACCCATGGATGGTGTGGCACAATAAAATATGTACTTGTTCATCACCCCCTGGGGAATTCCTGGGGCAGAACTTCTAAAACCTGAAGTTCTCTGGGTGGGAAGACACGCTTTGTGCTAATAACATGACAAAAGAGGCCCCTAATAGCTTTAGGCTGACAGCTGNTCACCAGAAAGACATACTATGTGATTAAAAGTTTGGAAATTTAGTACTGTTGATAGAAAAGAAAATCAGTCTAGTTGAAAACAATGAAAANGCCATGAATCTGAGCTACATAGTCTAAAAACATACATACATACAAACAAACAAATACCCCCACAGATTCAAACAATCCTGAAAATGTGTTGTAAGATTTTTGTAAAAATGGCAGTTGCTGGAAAAGGAGTTCACAGTTGCATCATTTACTGTGAATCATGATTGAGGCCTTGAGAGTTAAATGGTTCTCTAGCAAAGTATTAGGTGTTGTCTCAGTATCTAGTTTGTTTGTGGGAAATGGGGTTCTACATAGTAAAGGTTGGCAAAAGTTAATGATGGGTAAGGTCACTTTGCATTTATCAGTCTAGGCAGAGGTTTAGCTATACATCTGCCTAAGACCTGACTCCCAATAACTCCTGATTGCACTTTAAATGTCCTAATTCCCTACTATATCATTTTAATTTATTCTTTTATTTCCTTGACAGGGCAGTCAAATTCTCAGAGTGAAAGTGTGATGGCTGAAGACAAAAGAAGTCCAGTAAGAATCATGAGCATCCATGTTTGGTGGTACCTCACAGTTATTTGGTAAATACACTATGTACTGGGAATTCAATGTATGCTGGCTCTTCAGAACAAGAATAAAATCTGCGTGTTTTGAAACTTTCTGGATCTTGCCTTATACTTAAGAGTTCTATAAGTTATTCTACAAAATTGTCAAGCCTGAGAAGGTCATGGAGCTCTCAAATGCTTGGTCAGAAGTGCAGGTCACTATGGAGACATGNGACACATATATGAAGTGAGATCAGCAATGTACCTACCATCAAAACAGAACTAAATTGTAGCTCACCTAGTTAGTATCAGCAAATTATTGACAAAGCGTTTATAGAACTGTGGTATGAAATAAGTAATGACTGTCCCACACACTGTTATGCAGTGGCTCAAGAACTTGGCATCACCTCTCATTGTCTGCATTTGTGGCCAGTAATTCAAGAAGTCACCATGGAATTCTGAAATCCTGACTCCTACATGCTACATGTTCTTACTGAGACACTGTGGACTCATCTCCTTATAGGGACATTTTTATCTTCTTTGCAACATGGAACCTCTAAGGAACTAAGCATAGTATATAGTTATGTGTAGACACTCTGAGTGTATGGCAGTCCCAGAGATGGCAGAAGGTGGAGGTGGAAGAATACACGTTTACCCATCAGCACTTTCTCATTTTCCACTTCAGAATGCGAATTATTTCTAACTGGGGGCATTTGGAGAGCAGCAAATGCAGGAAAACATTTCCTCTGAACATTTTTTTCTACCTATAGAAAGGCTAACAAATTATGTCATAAATCTGTCCATAAGAATCAGAGCAACCAAGAAAGATTTATTGCTCTTATAGAAGAAAGACCAGAGGTTGGTATTATACTGGTATAGACATTGTGACAGGCTGTCCATTCTTCTCCTGAGAGCCACTTATCTTCCTTAAAACTCTTTTTTTTTTTTAAAAACTAGGCTAGCCTCAAACTCAGAGAGATCTTCCTGACTCTACCTCCCGAGTGCTGGGATTAAAGGTGTGTACCACCACCGCCCGGCTTCTTTTTTTTATTTAAAATTTTTTTATTGAATTTATTTATTTAAAAAATTTTTTTATTAAAATTTTTTTCATTTATTTTGCATATTGACCACAGTTTGCCCTCCCTCCTCTCCTCCCGTTCTCTGCCTCCACCCATTCTCTCCTCCTCCGTCTCCATTCAGAAAGGGGCAGGCCTCCCATGGGAATCAACACAGCATGGCACATCAAATTGAGGCAGGACCAAGCTCCTCCTCCTGCAACAAGGTTGGGTAAGGCAACCCAGCTTAGGGATTGGGTTCCCAAAAGCCAGTTCAAATAGCAGGGATAGGTCCTAATCCCACTGCTAGAAGTTTCACAAACAGACCAAGCTACACAACTGTCACACACATGCAGAGGCCTAGGTTGGACCCATGCAGGCTCCCTAGCTGTTGGTCCAGAGTCAGTGAGCTCTCACAAGCTCAGGTCAGCTGTCTCTTAGGGTTCCCCTGTCATGACCTTGACCCTCCTGGCTTGTACAATTCTCTCTCTTCAGCAAGACTCCCCGAGCTCAGCCCAGTGCTTGGCTGTGGATCTCTGCATCTGCTTCCATCAGTTACTGGATGAATGCTCTCTGATGACAATTAAAGTCACCAATCTGATTACAGGAGATGGCCAGTTCAGGCACCCTCTCCACTATTGCTAGGGTTCTTAGCTGGGGTCATTTTTGTGGATTCCTGGGAGTTTGCTTGGCACCAGGTTTCTCCCTCACCCCAAAATGCCCCCCCATCGAGATATCGCTTTCATGGTTCTCCCCATCTCTGCTCCCAACCCACCCAACTGGATTCCTCATGTTCCCATACCTGCACCTTCCACCCTCCCACCCCACCCACAGTTTACCTAGGAGATCTCTTCTATTTCCCCTTCCCAGGGATATCCATGTGTCTCTCTTTGGGCCCTCATTACCTAGCTTTTCTGAGGCTGTAGATTGTAGCCTGGTTATCCTTTACTTTACAGCTAATATCCACTTATGTCTTTCAGGGTCTGGGTTACCTCACTCAGGGTAATTTTTTCTAGTTCCATCCATTTGCCTGCAAATTTCATGATGTCATTGTTTTTTACTGCTGAGTAATCCCATCATGTCTGTGTACCACATTTTCTTTATCTATTCTTCAGCTGAGGGGTGTCTAGGTTGCTTCCAGGTTCTGGCTATTACAAATAAAGCTGCTATCAACATAGTTGAGCAAGTGTCCTTGTGGTATGATTGAGCATCCTCTGGGTATATGCCCAAGAGTGGTATAGCTGGGTCTTGAGGAAGATTGATTCCCAATTTTTGGAGAAACCGCCATACTGATTTCCAAAGTACCACCTAGCTTCTGGAAACTCTTTAATACCCCCTAAACTCTAATTGCATCATCTTCCTTCTTCCTTGTGAATAGGGTGCAAAGTTTGTAGATGTTTCAAGTTTGAGATGCTCACTTCTCCTTCATGGCCTGACTCCATACATAGAGTAAGAAAGCACCTTGTCTTGTCAATTTGCTTACCTTCAGTTGATTTCACAAACTCAGTCACTGAACTCAGAGGGAAGCCAGAAATTTTCCTCTCTGACGTTTATATAATTTTCTTCAATCCTTTTATCTCTTGTTTCTTGTCTGATCCCCCCTGTGGTCAGGAGGAGTGTGTTGTGTGTTGTGATCACTTTGTGATTTGTTCAAGTTTTGGACACTAGAAAGGCCCACATTTTAGAACATATGTTCACCTCTTATTTTTTTCTTACTTTCTCCTCACAGGCAGATAGAGGTCATTTCCTTTTTGAATGGCCAATCAATGTGTAAACATGTAATAAGTAATTGATTGTCAACATATAACTATACATATATAGACTGATAATTGACTACAGTATTTGAATGTTCTTGTCATTAAATTCTTTATAACTTCGTTTAAGAGAAGTACATAAAAAGATACCTGAAAGCTGAAAGTCTGTTTTTTTTTTTAAATATGAAATGGGGAGAGAGAAGAAGAATTTGAAGCTATTAAAACTACATAGGCTTAAAATACAAGGTATAATAATTTGATCAATATTAGAGTGTTTAAGCTTTATGCTATGGAAAACAAAGCCTATTCACATCTTTTAAAAAGGAACAGATGTTATCTGACTTGTTATCTATGAAGATAAATTGGATTACAGATGAAAGGAAAACACTGTAGAGGAGAGACAAAAGAACAGTCAGAAGCCATTCTTTAATTCGTCTTTGAGCTCATGCTACACCCAAAGCTCAACTCCCCCCAGAGACACTTCTTTTTGCTGTAGATGAGAATAAATACAGAGACCTTTAACTGGATAATGTGCAGAAGATATGGCTACAGTTTATATGTTGACTGTCTCCAGTTTGCTTTAAAATTGTCCTCATTGTATGGCCATCAGAAAGTTGTGGAAACTTTAGTTAGCAGATGTTGTTTATTGTTTTTGCTCCTTTTTGGGAGGCCCGCCACCTAGCTCCCAAATAAGCCACACACACGGAGGCTTATTATTACTTATGAATGCCTGGCCTTAGCTTGGCTTAGTTTCTAGCCAGCTTTTCTTAAATTATCCTGACTGCCTTTTACCTCTGGGCTTTTTCCGTTCTCTTACTTCTATAAATCTTATTCCTTCTCTGTGGCTTGCTGTGTAGCTGGGTGGCTGGCCCCTGGAGTCCTTCCCCTTCTCTGGCTCCTAGCTTTCTCCTCTCCTCCCAGATTTCTCCTTCTATATATTCTCTCTGCCTGCCAGCCCCACCTATTTCTCTCTCCTGCCTCACTATTGGCCAGTTCTTTATTAGACCATCGGGTGTTTTACACAGGCATAGTAATACAGCTTCACAGAGTTAAACAAATGCAACATAAGCAAAAATAACACACCTTAAAATAATATTCCCCAACAAGCAGACCCTGGGTCACTGGGACTATATCCTAGGAGGTGAATGGGTCCTTGGCCCCTTTATCTTCTATTGCTTCCTAGTTCATGATATGAGTAGCTTCCTCTACGCTCCAGACAAGATCTACTGCCTACCACTGATTCAAAGTGGTAGAGATACTCAGTGTGGAAGCTAAAGCAAACATTTTTCCTTCATATGTTTTTTTCTCTTCATAAGTTACCTCAGGTATTTTTCTTATTATGATGGGAAAAATGCAGGGATGGTGAGGATCTGAGCAGGAACTGCAACCCCAGCACTGACTGTGTAGAGTATCCATTACTTGTTGGGTGTGGGGAAGGGGAACAGTCTAAAATGATGTTGAATTGTGGGAAAACATGGAGATCATGCTTTTTAATGTAGAAGATATTTGAATGGGGGGTATTCCTAAGGAAGATAGTGGCTTTATGGAACTTTGGAACAGCTGGACATGGCAGTGCATTGTGATAAGGCCAACTGAGTGGGTTGATAAGAAACCCAACATATAGTAATTGTTATATTTTCTTCCCTTAAGTGTTAATACATGGTCCCTTGTCTCTACAGCTTTAAAGCTTGGAACTAATATCACCTATTTGAAAGAACATTTGGATGCTCAGTGTGTATGAGTGATGGATTTCTTCATGAATGTCATTAGCCCTCAGTGAGGTATGGTTTGCATAAGACATATGTAGTTGATGATTCTTTACTAGGGTTCTACCATACCTGCAACGCNTATAAATGTACCAACTGTGGTTCAATCATTAAATATGCTTGGGGACTGTCAAAATTATCAGCTTTATGGTAATCAATAGTATTTTGTCAATGTATATACAGAAGTATGGGCATTGGGTATGTAGTTTTTTTTTTGTTGTTGTTTAATTTTCTTTAAGAGAACAATGTAACAACCAGTCTTACTTTCCTTGAATTTCCCATGTAATCAACTTTTACAACCCAAGCTACGCATAGCCATAATCTTGTTATATAGTCTTTCATTCTCCTGATCCAGAACAATATCATTTGCTGAAAGCCGCAAACACAGAAGTTGGAACAAGTCTTGTAAAATGAATATCCACCATAAACGTTAAAAAACAACATGCACAGTTATTGGTTGATAAACAATGATGTTTGTAGTACTGTTTGTTATCTGTGTCAGTTGGAGTCAATGACTTAACCCCTCTAAAACTCTTAACTATTTCTGTAAAATACCCCTTTTTCTTTCCCCATGTGACACTTTCTGTGTTGTTCAATAAAGACAGAGTGAAGCCCTTTGTTAGGTATGGATACACAGGGACAGAAGACACAGGCACACACAGACACAGGGACACATTCACCAGAAAGCCTTCAGGCAGGCACAGATTCAGTCAGACAACAGACCAGATGGAAGACACAGTTAGCATGAAGTAGAGAACTTGCTCTTGGCTAAAGACTCCAAGGGCTTTTATTTCTTAATGTGAAGCCGATTCAGAATTAATCACTAATGTTTTTAACCCATACACCATTTTATCTCAAAACTAACATAATGATATTGATTATATTATAGTTATTACAGGTAATCCTGTTTGGAGCTTTTACATGCCCTTAAAATAATAGTATTAATGTTTTCATAAGAGCATGTATTCCTATAGAAACAGTGAATATGACCTCTACCTAAACTAAACTCTTTCTATTGTGGAGTTCTGTTATGAAATTTAACGAGTAGACTCTATTGTTTTTTAGGGATAAACCCTGGTAAAAATCTAAACATAAGTGAGAGTAATGTATACAATATTCTGGTGAAAAATCAGGAGCAGGGAAAAATTCTGAACAGTGAAAGCATTTTGNGTCACAAGATGACAAACACATGGTGGACATCAGTGACGCTTGTAAATAGTTTCATTTTGCCCCCTTTGGGACATGCTTTCTTATTGCTTCCCACTACTAGAGCAAGTAAGATCTAGACCCTTCTGCCCAATGAACTCTGCTCTCACTTTTCCTGGTCTCATGATCAGCACTAGATGATGGCTTCTGTGCCAACTACATTTTTATGTTGAGAAGAGACCTATATCCCACTCAGAAACAATGTGATTTTCATGTAGCCCCAAATATTTTAGGGTTACTACTACTATTATTCTTTATAGTAGTACACGTGGTATAGTATGGTTTTAACTTGTGGTGCAGCCCATTGACTGTGCCCCACAATGGCTGCTCAGGATGGCAAAAGAGAATCATAGCATATCACTAGGAAAACTTCTAAATTCAACATTCAAAATCCAGCTTTTACTCCATATGTGTGACCTTCATACCATGTTAAGGTTGAAAAACAACAAATCATTGAGCATTTTACACTATGGTACCTAACCACTGTTGGAATTCCTGGCCACTCCCCCAGCTAAGTAACTTCACATTCGCACTTCGCGCATGTGCAAAGGGAATCCCGCCTCTTCCTCCTGCTCCTTGTCTCTCTCTTCCTCTCTCTCTCCCCCCCCCCCCCACTTTCTAATAAAGCTCTGATACTGGATTTTGTCCGTGCCTCGTGACCCTTTCTCGCACGGTAACCGCAGCGCTGCATAAATGCAAAACAACAACCACTATACATACAACCATTTAAGACTGGCACAGGAACATGCTTATTTTGATAAGCTTAAGATAAGCCAGGTACTTTTAAAAAAATATAATTTAAATTGATTCTTTGGGAATTTCACATCATGCACCCCAATCCCACCCATCTCCCAGTCTCTCTACATCCACCCTTCACTCTTGTAGTGTTCCCCACAAAGGAAAACTAAAAAAGAAATAATAAAAATAAGATAAAGATAAAAAAGAAGAAACAACAATAATAATAAAATAAAAAATAAAAAAATAAAAATAAGTGTATCAATTTTAATTAAAAAATAACTAATCGACAAAAAAACAAACAAGAAAACAAAAAAAGAAAAAGAAAAAGAAAAAAAAACCCACTCCGTTCTTCTGTCTTTTCCACCTCTCCATCTTCATTCCTCTTAGTGGCAGTGGGAGCTGCTGTGTATCATGCAGTATACCCTTTTGTCCAAACAGCTTTCCTTGCAAACGCTCATTGTGTAATGTGGTGCTGTTCAGGTTCAAGGCCTCTGGCCTCCGGCACACCATCAACAAAGAACCCACACAGAAACTCCCTGGACATCCCGCTGTCGTTCCGAGTCACGCAGACCATTCGGCCACTGTTTTTAGGGACCAGTCCCTTCATGTACTCTAGCAAGTCATTGATGGGGTAAATGTTGGGGCGTGCCTGCTCAAAGTCTTTGATGTGTACCTGGGTGGCTGCTGATTTGATCACTCTGGGCCCCTGGGAACACTCACCTCGGGTGAGGGGCGGGACCAGCTCTCCTTAGGCCCATGGTTAGGGGTGGGGCTATCTTTCCCAAATGTGACAGGCCAGCTCTCCTATTAGGGTCACGGCCAGCTTTCCCTTGCCAGGATCATAGGTCTGTTATCTCAGGGCCGTTGAGAGATGGGGTCAGCTCTCTGGTGAGGGGCAGGGTCAACGCAGCGAGGTCCTTGTATTTCCACACATGGTTCAACACATGGCTCACATGAGCCCTTGTGGTAACATGGGCAACGGACATCAACACAGATCCCAGCTGTGGCAAGACCACAGACCCAGACGTGGCCATGGCCATCACAGCAGCTTGGGCCCAGACGGCTCTGGGTAGCAGCGTAGGCCTCATCAGATTGGCATGATCTCAGCAGCAGCATGGTCGCTGGTGGGGACCATGGGTGGAAGTAGAGACCTTCAAGCAGTCGCATGGCCCCCAATGGCAACAGAAGTACTATTAAACACTGAGTAGATTGTATACATCCTTTCATCACAGACAATGATCAGAATGTGCTGGGGTCCTAAGGATGTAATATCAAGTTCCTTATAAATCAAATTGATCAGTAATTAACTGATTTACAAGAAACAAACATAAAACTGTGCAAAAGGGAATGGATTTATTACTTTTCCAGATGCTCCTATTTAGCATTTTCATTCTTTTACTTGTATATCAAACAGTGAATTTCATTTACCATTCATTTTAACATTATGTCTTTTCTATTTTGCTGAGAGAAAATAACTGCTCTAGCAAATAATGTATCTTATATTAATTATTCACACAAGAGTGCACCAAAATATAAACATGATTTTCTTTTATTCAATACTCTGAAGATTATTTACATGTAGCACACAAGAATATGAAATAACTACTAGATGGCAGACATTAAGAGATTCTTTAAATTTAGAAAAAAGGCTGCGATTTTTATCAGAGGAAGATTAGGATCAAGTCTTGAGATACCAAATGTCAATGTCGGTAAAATATAAACAATAAGAAAATGTAATTTATACATCATCATGAGGGCTAGGGAAATACTCTGAAATTCACCTAGTGATAAGGAAGCATATTGTCTTAGTTGATGTTTAATGTGATGTATTCAAAGATCTATCAACCAAGCTATTGAAACTATTTCTTGTATAAAGGCAATAGAATCAAGAGCATAGCTAAGTCCACAGATGTTCAGTAAGGTACAGCACCCTTGCTCTTGGACATCAGGAAGGACTTCTTCCGTGTAGTTGCCAAGAATCCTGGAGTATGGAAAAGTACGAGAGGTTCTCACGCAGAGAGCTTTGAGCAGGGGAGCTCCTGTCTTATCAGGTTTACTTTTAAGGCATTTACTTATATGATTGTACTGGCTGACAAGTTGAAAGTTCAAAATTTGTAGGACAAAGAAGCAAGCTGGCAGCTCAGACAGGAATTGATATGACAGATTTGAAGCAGGATTCTTTACATGGGAAATGAGTTTTACCTTTAGGTCCTTCAAGTTATTGAAGGAAGCCTTTATATAGTCTTGAGGTTTCCCATAGAGGAAAAGTCAATGCAATTTACATGGCTACCACACCTACAAACTAACTTCATGCGTTGATCTAGAAGTCACTATTCTCTGTACACTATNTTCCATAAAAATTCAGTGTCAATGACGGAAACTGTAGGTCCTGATGTTGCATATAATAGGCATGTGACAATAAGTAACTATATCTTACCTAGCCTTCTCATCTAGGAGGAAAAGGACATCTATGATGCTAAAACCTATTTGTTCTCAATTACAGCAAAAACAAACAAACATACAAACAGTTTCATTCCTTAATACTTAAATATACCTTCTCCAGTGTGTTTCTTTAAATGATTTTTAAAAATTAATATTGGTTCTGAATGTCTAAGTTAGATAAATGTTATTTATTTTTACTTTTTGATGTTAGAATAAATGTGATTAAACATTGCTATTAAATAGTATCTAAAGCATAGTTTTTAAAAGGCCTATGGATTACACTAGATTTCCCGAGGAAAGAAGGAAATTTCACATGGTATTGTCATGAACACTACCTATGAAGACAGAAAAAGGGAGGAGAAGAAAGTAACTGATAAGAAAAAATAAAAGAAAAAAATCAGTGTGTCCTATAATTAGAATTCATTACTTTATATAAACATTTGAGTGAAAATTTAGCGTGTCATATACTTCTATTATAGTGATGACCTTAAACACGAGTTTCTTTTTTCTCCTCATTTTTAGGCCAGTCCTGAGTTTGGATGATGAATATATCCTGTTCAACTTTCTCATTTCTATGTTAGGTGTGTTTCATATTGGATTTCAGGAACAACTGTAGATAATTAATTTGCCATGTCAGGATAGTGTTATTTCCCCATAGCTGAAGAAGATCTGTACTCTGAAATTGACTTCTACCATCTTCTTTTGTGGTGTTTAATTATGAGAAGGAGATCATGAATCCATTAAGGACATTGATTATACCCTACCTCTCCATGCCTTTACCTTTCTCAGTTGTAGCATTCACAGAGAGCTTAATTTCCAAAAATTATGAAAAGTACTTGTTCATTTGAACACATCAGTAAGTTGTTTCTAACATTACACACTTTAGAATATTAAACATTTTTGAAAAATATAAAAAGAGAAGAGATTATGTTGATTTTCATAATTATACACAAGTTTGGGTGCTATCTCATGCTAGTTGAACCCACTGCATGAATGAAGTATTTTGTCTGAGCAAAGGAGCTATGCATGCCTGCAAGACCTAAGACATGTAAACAAAATACAACCTAGAAATGCACATTTACCGTCATTTTATATTATCTTTCATTTTCAAATGTGTTGCGATTGCTATTCTGTGCACAAAGCCCCTCTTTTGCTTTTTTAGTAACTACATTCAGAGCTGAAGCTTGCAGCATTCCTAATGACAGTCTTTTGGGGTGGCTACTCTTGGTTGTCAACTTGATTACATCAGGAGTTAAAGCCCAAGCTACTTTGTACACCTGTGAGGGAATTTTCTGGATTGAATCTGTTGAAGTAGGAAGACCCACCCCAAATCCAGATCATTTGAGGTGGGAAGACCCACCTTACATCTGGGCCACACCTTCTGGTGGCAGCCTATATAATCGGGCAAAGAGTAAGTGCATGGAAGAATGAGACACTTACTCTTTGCCCGATTACTCACACTCTCACTGGCAAGTTCACTTCTTCACTGGCATTAAAGCCTTTTCTTTGGGATTTCAGTTTGTACTGAATATGACCTGAGACATCCAGCCTTGTGCACTGAACAACTATTGGATTCTTGGACTTTCCAAGAGACAACCATTGTTGGACTACTTAGACCACAGCCTGTTAATCACACTATATAATTTTATATATATATAATTATATATATGTATACATATCTATATCTCAAGCACTGATCTCAAGCATAATACCAAAAGGGAAGTGAAACTGTGTTGAACACATTGAATATTGTATGTTCTACGGAAGATGCACTCTTCTAGTTAGAAAGTGATTGCAGAAATCTTTTTACAGGGACCAGATAGTGAGTAGTCCCTCATGCAGGGGAAGATGCTGCAGCCATGACTCCTAGAATTTCTTCAGGTACAAGAAATGAGAAGTCTTCAGGTTAACCTTCTTTTGCTCAAACATTTTTCTCCTTATGTCTCACTCGGACTTACTTGTGCTTAACTCTGGAAAATTGTCTTTCTCAAAGCAGTAGCTTTTGTGATCCATCTGCTTCAGTAATGCTGTCTTCAGTGCAAAGCCAGGGTTAGGGAACAACTATTTTGGGCTACTGATCTTCACAGCAGATTAGGGGGACAGCTTTAGAGACAATTTCTCTTTCGTGTGTGTGTCTGTCTGTGTGTGTGTGTGTGTCTGTGTGTGTCTCTGTGTGTGTGTGTGCATGTGTGTGTGTCTCTCTGTGTGTGTGTGTCTGTGAGTGTGTGTGTGTGTGTGAGACACAAGAGGTCTGAGGTCAGCTCTGGCAGACTCAGAGAAGAACGTCCTTTGTTAGAATTTTTATGTTCTCATTCAGAGGGAGAAACCCATACACTTTGGGAGAGTATCCCAAGGTAGGGAAGCCTGAGTTGCTGGGCATCAATAAAGCATAGTCCCTTTAATATCCTTGGAGTNAGCAGCAACATTGTGCATATATTTTTGCATACAGAACTTCTCTCTCTTTCATTGCTTCTGAGATTGTTCTTTGCAGACCAGGCATCCTTTCCTCCAGACACTAGTCTTCTGAAAGTTTGTTAGATTGTTGATAAAAAGCTATGTGTACTACAGCCAAGTAAATAAAAATGAAAAATTTAGAGATCAAATCAGGATTTTTAGCTACTTGGGAAAAGTATCTTTGCTTGCTAATTTATCCTTTGCTGTGGGCTTTCATATTCTGGAGATGGTCCAAGACGACATGTTTTCTATAGCATACTTCCAAAGGTATTAGTGAAAAGATGATTTCAGTCTAGAGGGAGACTGTGAGTTTCAGGGTGTAAGCTGACTAAAGTCTCCTTTCTGAAGTACTGGAAAGGGAGTCACCTTTTATTAAGTAGACAGCATTCATTGTCACACCATATTCCAACACCATTGGCATGTTTGTAGAAGAAGAGGGAACTACATTCAGGCACAACAGTCTCACTCTGAGATTCATAGTTTTATTATATTAAGGCAGTACAAAGTGTTACACATAAAGAACCAACTTTAAAAAAAATAGTGATCTCAGTTCAAAATTTAGGTTAAAAAAATAGAGTAGCTTCCTGCATCCACCCACAGGTCCCTTAGCATTGCCTCCAGCTCCCACTCCATATCCAGACCCCCCACATCCAGTGCCAGAGCCTACCATGGTAAGGTAGGCTCTTACCTACAATCCTACAGATTGATTCTCATTTTGTTTTCAACCCAACAAATCTATCCTGGATCCCACAGCTAGTGCATCGGCCTACTCTGACCACCTCCTCCTGTCAACCTTTAGGCTTCTTCCAGGACCTGCTAGAATAAATCTTAGGCAGCATGTACTTGATACAAGTGTAGGAAAAGACTTCTGGAATAGGACTCCATTTGACCAAGAATTAGGGTCAATTTTTGATAAGAGGGATTTAATGAAAGTAAAAACCTTCCACACAGTTAAAGAAACAATCAGCTGAGTGAGGAGGAATGCCACAGAATGGCAGAAAAATCTTTGCTATTTATACATCTGATATATGAAGAACTTAAAAACAAGCCCTCAAAACAAAACAAAACAAAACAAAACAAAACAAAACAAATAAACAAAACCCAACAACCCCCAAAACTACAACCACACGATCCAACAGAAAGAACAATTGGCAAATGAGGAAAGCTGGGAATAAGAGAGGTGGCCTTCTCCAGTGCCAAATAGTCAGCCCTGAAAACATACTGACGGGTAGCATTATATGGACTGAACAGGTTATGTTTAAGAATATTTACTTATATACATATATGCATGTAACAACAATTAGTTAAAAAAGAAAGGCCATGAACTTGAAAGAAAGAGGGGGTGGGTCTGTGGGAGGGTTTGAAAGGAGGAAAGGAAGAGAGAAATTAAATTGTAATCTCAAGTAAATAATTTAAAATAACGTAAAATAAAAATATTCAACAAATCTATTTTGAGAAGTACATATGTACCAGTGCACATGCTTTAAGTTTTCTGCCAAAATGTATATAAACAGGATTGTATAAAAATTATTTGACAATGTATCAAATGTATATATATATAAATATTGAGGTCTGAGTGGATTCATTGTAGGGGCTTTGTGCATAACTCACCATTTTTATTGATATTTATGTTTCATTTATGAGTAAAGCAATGTTAATTCCATTACCAAAACCATCTTGAAAATGCAAAGACAGCAAAGCTGCAAACAACAGATTCTTTTAAAGGGCTAGCAAACAAATTATTTTCATGTCTTTGGTTCTTGATGACACATGAACCTGTCACTTTATATTAAGCTTGTCAGTATCTCAGGAAATTGTTAATTCACTTAGAAGAATTAAAAGCCACAACATGTGACCTTGGGGAACACATACTACAGGCACATATACTTGAAAAAGTTGGCATATAAGCAAAAGCTGCATAAATTAAGATGTCATCCAGATGATATGTAAAATTATTAGAAATATGGGGTGTGCTGGGTGGTGGTGGCACATACTTTTAATCCCAGCACTTGGGAGGCAGAGGCAGGTAGATTTCTGAGTTTGAGGCCAGCCTGGTCTACAGAATGAGTTCCAGGACAGCCAGGGTTACACAGAGAAACCCTGTCTCAAA
>LZPO01098537.1:0-21933 GCA_001675575.1 Neotoma lepida | reverse complement strand
AAAACTCATAAGAGAGCCCAAGTTGCAGAGCAAACAGCCGGAGCTATAAAGAGGGGGTCTTCCGGACAATCTGAGTGTTGCTTACATGAGACACTCATCAAGGCCACAATACTGATGAGAAGCCCAGCTAGAAACTTTGAAATACTTGCTAAAGTTCAAATGTGGGCTCACAGTTGTAGGGCCATTCATGCTGGAAGGTTTGCCCCCTCTGGCAGGTTTTGTCTCTACCTGGCACCTGTAGGGGAGACCTGGGAAAATCCTGAGACACCTCACCTGTGTACCTCCATCCAGACCCGTCTCATCTGTCTCTGCTCCTGATCAGAGCCTCAGCTTGCAGGAAGGACACAGAAGGCCAGCCTGGAGAATGGCATCCCTCTACAGCAGAGGGAGGTGAATAACAGCTACCAGTCTCTGCAGAGACACAGACTCATCTCCTCTGCCAATTCCAGGACACAAAAGCAGGAGGAGTGCTGAAAGTGCATTTCCAGGGACCCTGCTGGAAGCCTACCTTACCAGGGAAGGATGGGGAAACTAAACGTTCCCCTCCTTCGAAGAAGGTGGAATACGTGCAATGTGCATTACCTCTCACCTGGAGAGGAGGCTAGAATGCTTAAGAAAGACACATGAGTAGCAATCAGGGCATAGACAATATCTTTCCTACACGACTCCTGAACACTGAGTCAAAATAACAGTGGGGTGCAACTAGGAGAGCTGTGTAAAGAGAAGTTTCAGAGCCACGGGGGAGACTGATGACAAGTCCCAGAGGGAGCTCACATGTAGCTCACTTCCTGGATACATGAACACAGACCTCCATCTACAACAAAAGAAAACAACTGGAGGAAGGTTTCACTGCAGAGCATAGACTATATATACTTCAGTATCTACTGACACAACAGTATGGTTGTCTGGGAGGGTGGATGTGCAGATGCGCATCCAAAAAGGGGGAAAAAATGTTCTCCACAAGAATCTGATATGACACGGATAATAGAACTTTAAATCAGGCTATTTAAATGACCACAATGAATACGCTGCTCTTACAGAAAAGGTAGACAGCATGCAAGATAATACAGGTGATTTTACCAGAGAGCTGAGAACCATAAGACAGAGCCACATGAAAAATTGGGAAACAGGAAACAAAGATTTTGAAGAACTATCCTCCTTCCATTCCCCACATAGGGCAAAGGGAAAGTGTCATAGTACTCTGGCGACGATCTCTAAGAAAGTAGTCCTCCCTCCCTCTCACTTGATTGCAAGCCTCTCCCAGCCTAAGCTCACTATCCACCTTTGGTTATCTGGTGTTTATTGTCCGCTCTATCATAATATCATGCTCAGTAGCACTCATTTCTGGCACCATCATCTGGGTTCGTGTCTGGCCATAAGATAAATATGCCTTATAAAAGGTTTACCAGTTGTTCCACATGGGGGCGGGCTGCTATATAGTGCCCGTTATCTAGTTGGGGAAGCCCAGAGATGTCTTGCTATGATTTCCTCTAACCCATATTAACAGCTTTGTTAAGGCTCTGTCTGAGTAGAAACTGATATGCCTCATCTCCTTTGGCCTCCTCACATTCTCAGCCATCTTGTTCCTTTCATATTTTTTCCCCTTGCTGTTTTATCCTTGCAGTAAATTTGGTTTCAGATGGGGTACACAGAGCTCACAGAAATAATGAGCCAGCATCTGCATGGAGATCACAGTACCCAAGCCTTATTAAATAGTCAGGGTCAAAATGGGGTTTTATAACGTCAGTGGGATCAGCCAGCGGACACAATGAATCCTCATTAAGAGCTTGTTCTCTTTTAATTTAAGTAAATGTTTCTTGTCCTGGGCTTCTCAGTGCAGCTTAACTATTTTTGAAACATCGTGTTAGCTTTTGAATAAAACACGTCTCACAATCGACTACACAAATTGTAATTTTCTTTAAAGTGAGAGCGTGGTGGTGGTACAGCTAAGGTCACGGCCTAATCTTTTGTGATGTCTCCTGTGAGTAGCTCCGCACCTTCCTTCTTGCTGCGTCTCCAGCCTCTGCCTCCAGCACTGGCATTAGTACCTAAGGATGCCCTTGAAAAACTCGGCATAGAGCATGTCATCATGCAGCTTAAAAACATTCAAGAGAGGGACACGCAGACCTTTAAAAATATGTCAGTTTTCCTGATTATCTTTTTTTTTTTTCCTGGAGGTCAAGCTTTTCATTTTGACACTTAATGAATAAACTGCCTGTGTTGCAAGAAATGGGATAATGAATGGTAAAAAGACATAATCAGCAATGACTAAATAATTAAGGGAATTGAAATGCAGAGTCATCTGGGAATGCATTAATAATAACACGATTTGTTCCATATGCTAAAAAATTCTGTTTTTAGAAAATCAGTCATTACATATGCTTCATGGCAAAAGGGGGGAAAATTAATGTTGACTAATAGGAACTGTAATTAGACGTTCTGCTTCTAAACAGCTGCATAAAAGATGAAATCATATAGAAGGTATATTTAGATACAAGTCAGAAAGTAAACTGATTATTATTCATGGTGTTGTTAATGGGAACTGCAATTTATGCACGTAGTGGGAATTGTGTTAGGCAATTAAGAGAGGCACACTCGACTTCCCGTTCTGTGTTTACACTTACATATTTCCTTTCGATCAGTGACTGTCTCTTTCCATATCCTTTGCCAATAGGAGTCATGAAGGATGTGTACACTGAGCATCTGGGGATCCTGGGGCTTAGCAGGTCTTACACTGAAAAGATGTGTGGCCAGAAGCTGCTTGTAGCTGAGTCCCATGTGGCATTATCAAGAAAGGCCAGCAGGTGCTCGTGAACCTTTAGCTTCTGCAGATGCTTCACCTTCAGGGGTTTTGGGAAGGAAGACAGTTATGTCTCACCTCAGGAGTAATCTCTTCCATGTAGAGGCCACTGCAGGCAGCCTCTTTAGTTGCCCACTTCTTGAAAGGAAAGAAAAAAACCAGAGAAGAGTAAAAAATAAATAGCAACTGATTCTTTGCCATCCACTGTATGCATCTTACCTGGTCACCAATTGGTCACATTTCACTAATTATCATGGCGTCTCTTGGATTGGGCTCCTCCTTCTAAAAGAAGAAAGTAGGACAACCCTGGGAGACCAAAGGTAGAAAAACCTGATCATGGAGTCTCCATATAAATGATGAAGCTTTGTGGGGAAATAAAGGTGTGGCAAATGTAAGTGAAATATTATAAGAAATAGCAAGATTTAAATTATCTATATGTGTATGCCTACTAACCAAAGCCACCGTGTAGTATCCCTCATTTAGGACTGCAAAGACTGGACAGCTACAACAAGGATGTCTTTTTCCCACATCTCCAGTTCTTCTCAGCCACACGGTGACTCTGTCTGTAGAGGCAGCGGCCCGTCTAATCCTATCACTGTCCACAGTGTGTATTAGAGGTGAGCCCTGAACTGATTGATGGAGAATCTGGTGCCTGGAACCTCGACTCTAGAAGAAGCATGAATTACATGTTTAAGTTTCTGGACAACTTCGCATTTGGTTTTTTTTCCCCTTTTCACAGAAGGAAAACAGGACCTATTGTTTTGGCAGCATAGTTGTTGGGACATTTGCCATGAGGTCTTTGCAGAGTAGGGAGTAGAAAGCACTGCATCCCTAGGTTGGAATCTGCTGGTTTTATGGCCTTATGAAAAATCCTTCCTAAACTCAATGTTCTTATCTATAAATCAGAGCTAATCAGACCTTCCTTACCTGTCCTCCAAAGTAGGTCTGAGGTTCTCACAAGACAGATGGATGTCAATGTGCTTTGTAAACTGTAAATCATGTTTTAGATGTAAGGCTATTTTTGGTTGCAACCACTATTTTATGTATTTATCACCTTCCTTTTAGAACATTAAGTTCCCAAAGGAGTAAACAGTCTTATCAGGGTCCCTGGTTCATACCCATAGAATACATGGCCCTTCATTAATATCAGTAGATAAATTCAGGCAGAACGATGCTCTCCACATCCCAGTCTCCAGAACATGTGGACAGGTTTAGGTTATAAGGTGAGGACTTGAACTAAGGTTGCTAATCAGCTCACCTTGAATTAGAGGTGGTCCTAGAATATCTTCTGAAAGCAGTATAGTTGCCAAGATCCTTAGAAGGAAAATAGTGTAGAAATAGAGAGAACCAGACAGGAGGGACCAGGAGGAAGACTTGCTGGCTTTGAAGATAGAAGATAGACCATCAGCCAGGTAACAGGTATGTCCTCTAGGAGCTCAAAGGGGCAAAGAGTAAATTCTCCTCTGGAGCTTCCAAGACAAAAAATGTCCCTACCAAAACCTTGGTGTTCATGTGAAGGGTCATAAATGTGTGTTGCTTTAGCCCACTAGGTTAGAGGTGATGTAACTCTCAGAAATGGGAAGCCACATACACACAGCTTGACTCGTTCAAAGAGACACAGTCTGTCAGGTGCTACTTTAGAAATAACCAAAGCCAAGTTCACTACAGTCCGCTGGAGGATTAGCAGCCTAATGCCTCTACTTGGACCTCGTTTGCCCAGGCATTCTGACTAATCCTCTGCTTTGCTGTCACTTTATTTCCCGACTTAAGTAAGCAATAAGTTTATTGCTCTGTGCCCTGTGGGTATTCCATAAATACTTGGTGACTGCTTGACAGTGTAAGTGTTGAAATGATTTCCTAGGTGAGGGAGCAGGTGTGATGAGGTTAGAGGCCAGAGAAGCAGAAGATATGCAGGATTTGGGGGTTGCATAGCAACTAGCAGGATGCTCAACTGCCTTTGAGTTATCTTTGCCTCTAATCACCTACTCTTCACACTGAGAGTTCCACTTCAGACTAGCATCCAGTGACCGTAGGTCTGGTTTATTTATCATCTGTGAGGTTGTTTTACGGGTATCAATATTGATTCAAACCCCAGAGGACCTTAACCAAAAAACACCGTCCATCACTATATTAGGCAGATCTTGGATTCCGAAGGTATCAAGTTCATCTGGGCATGCTTATTGAGCACTTACTGTACTCCACCACAGATGTTGAACACAATACTGTGGATAAGATAGGGATTTTATAAAATGAAGTGACCTTTACTCTATCCACAAGTTGTCTATCAGAAGTTATTGGAGAGCTCCTGAATAAAGTGNTGTATTCAGCAGGAAACCGTCTTAAAATAGAATATACAGCCCTCTGTTAAAGGAGTTAATGACCACACATAACAGTGAGTAGGTAGCTCACAAAAGTCACAGAGGCATGTAGGTCCAGTGTGTACATAGTATAGCAGGACTTACTGGGGATGAGTTTTGTTTGCTTGCAGGTTTAGAGGAAATAGGTTTTCTCCCTTGCACTCCTAGGACATCAAATGATGGCAACTCATGAGTATCCCCAACAAAGGCAATCTTTAATAGCGACCTTTGCCTCAGGTGTGCAATATCTTTGAAGACAGACAGGTTTTTGAATTCCGGCTTTATGGCTTGCTAGCTGACTGTCTCTGGATAAGTCACACAATGTCCGTGAGCTTATTTTCTGGTTCTGTTAAATGAGCTTAAAGTTGTAGCAAGATGAAATGAAGTCATGTATGTGACACCCTCCTTTACCTGCACTTCTTCCTACTTGCTGGGGGTTCAGGGTACCTTAGAAGCAAAAGTCTTCCTGGGAACCACTGGGAACAGGATACTTCAATCCCCTCCTTACTCCCCCACTCTGCATCTCTCCTAAAGCCCTCTGCTGTTACTTTCCCTCTCTACCTACTTCCCTTCCCTTCCACGCCCTAGGATATGCCTTGGAACCTCAAAGGCTGTGTGCTTTCTAGAAACATCTCTTTTGTGATTTAAAAAAAAAAAATCTTTGAGAAACATTATTTCCCACCCACCCTCAAAACACACACAGACAAAAGTGTGTCTTTCCCTGTTGTAGCCCCCTGTGTTTGGATTAAAACCCTTTACTACCTGTTGGCTTCTGCTGACCATGGAATGAACCTGTGATCTGCAGAAGCAAATAGAGTAAAACCCCTCTCTTTCTGTGGCTGCAGTATCACTGGGTAGTCATTAAGTAAATCCAGTGTTTTAATGCACTAACAAAAACACATGATTGTTTAAGAGAGTGTATTATGGGAAATGGCAGCACTAATAGTCTCTGTGGAGTTCCAGTTGGTGAAAGTGTATTATAGCACTGCTGAGGCAGGGCGCTGTTTCTGTTTGGGAAACTAAGTTCGTGACATTATAGATCATTTTTATATCTTGTTGCTAAGCAACATGTAAGGTAGTTATTGCAGTTACGTGTACTTTCTTATTTTTGTTTCCTAAAGCCGCTTCTTAATTCTGTTCAGTTATCCTCATCATTGGTTCTGTGGTCTTTCCTGAATGTATTGGTTGAGGTTCTGCCATTAGCTTAGGGGTGGGAGGTGGTAGATTGTTTATGTAACCAGATCATATGCATTAGTCATCATCAGTTTTCTTGTTCATCACCCTTTGTGTTCTTACACCTACAGCAGAGTTCTGGTACCTGTCGTGATATCAGAACAGGCGAACATTAGAGTAAGGGGTATGCCCTAGATTAAGCCTGCTGGTGGATCAGATAAGTTTGACCTGCTTTCTAGAATCAATTTCCTGTCACCAGTGATCTGGACACCCCAAGGGTGTCTGTTTCTTCATTCTGGATTACATCTCAGTTCTGCTCTGTTTGCTTGGCCTTGGTTCATTCTGTGAGGTGACTCCAGAACCATTCCCACAGGCACCCTAGGAGCGGTGTTGAGAAGAGATGGGAAGATGGTGGACAACTCCTGGGAGTGGAGATTTAAGGTCTCCTACTCGGGGGCAGCTGCTTTGGTCCCTTCGTAGTCACTCTAGGAGTAACAGTTGCAGTGATGGACAGATCCACAGACCCATGCTGGACAAGGGAGACTAAACACCTTGTGATCCGCATGGATTTCCTTCCTGGGGGAGGAGCACACAGGGCCATGCAAGGGCAGCATTCCAGAGCACAGATGACCTCTGCTTCTCACAGGAGGTTAAGACCAGCTTGTCAGAAAAACAGGATCTGTGTTTGGTCCCTTGATAAAGGAGGATGCGTGACTGAGGATATAGTACCTGGGAGCAAAATGGAGGTAGATGAAAACTTGTGGCTTTACCAGGGTCAAGACAGCTCCTAATGTCAGCTCCTATTTTAGGATACACACTAACATGCAGAAAAACCAGGACAGCAGTAGAATTTACAGTTTGGAGCTCAGTAGTCTAATATGATACCTTTCTACCAACTTGAATATCAGAAAAGCCAGTTGTCTGTTTAGGGACATAGGAGTTCTCTGTTCCAGAAAAAGCATGCACACTGAGGGTGTTGTACCAGTTGGGGGACATTAGGGCCATGGCTAGTTCAGTCCTACCCAAACGGCTGCTGAGATTTTATTAGACTTAATCAAGAACCAACAGGGGGCTGAATCAGTAAAGTACTTGCCATGCAATCATGAGGACCTGAATTTAATCTCTAGAACTTATGTTAAATAGCTGAACATGTTAGTGTGATTTATAATCCCAGTGAAGGGGAGGTGGGAACAGGAGAGTCACAGGGGCTCACTGGCTCACCAGTCTAGTGTACTCAATGAGTTCCAGACCAGTGTGAGACCCTGCCCCCCACACACATACAGAAAAAGTGTAGTGCACCTGAGGTTGTCCTCGAGCCACTGTACACATGCACACACAAATACACATAAGAACACACCCAGAACCAATAGATCAGATAGCAACTCATACCATGACCTTTTCTCCATCTCCACTCCCAGGTCCTGGTTGCTCATTTCCAAGGAGACAGCTAGTATTCAGATGAACCAATTTTCATTCATAGGGGACATTAGTACATATGCATGCAAATGGCAGCTTCTATTAATATTTGCTGAGGGATGTAAAAACATCCTAGGTGATGCCACTAATACCCAGAGTTGGGAACACTTGAGGTTAAGCATTATGCCCCTCTATTGTCCTCCCAAGTCCTCAGATGATCCCTCCACCCTTCAGATATCTAACTCTAGAGGTTCATTTTCAGCTCCATGATAAATATGTTTATTTCCAGAAATGATGAAGATTTATTAGGAAAAAAAAACCCCAACACTCAGTGTTACTATACACTGTATGTGGCATTCCTGTAAGAATGTAGCATTATTAAATGTAAATGTGAAGTGCTTTCTGTCTACCATACAGTGTGCTGGCTCCACCTACCCACGTATTTCCCAACAAGACTACATTAAGGAGGATGTTTGCTTACGTTATCAAAAAGACAAAAAGTAAATAAATGTTGACAAGGATACAAAAAAGGGGGAACTCATATATTTGTTGGAGATGTAAATTAGTACACCACTGTGGAAAGCAGTATACAGAGTCCTCAGAAAACTAAAATTAGGACTTCTCTCTGATTTGGCAGCCCCATATTGGCTCTATAGCTTTAAGATCTAGTCTACGATTTACTACAGTTTTCCTCTGTTTTTACTGCCAGGCATTTTCATTTGTTTTTGTGTGTTATTTTATATAGAAATTCATGCTTAAGATCGATCTCGATGAATATTTCAGGTTAAATTGCTGAGTTTTGAAAGATCTGTGAGCTCTACCTGTCTCCGTCTCTGTGTGTGTGTGGAGGGGTGGGGACGGACAGTGCATGCACGCACATGTGCACCTGCTTGCATGTGTATGTACACCTGAGACATTCAGCACAGGTGAGAAAACATTCCCTGCCCTGAGCATTTACTCTGCTGGATCACATTCTACAGAAGCAGCCATATGCATAATTACGAGATAATAGGATAAGTACTATACTATTAAGTATGTGCAAAGTGTTCCTGGCGGGCCTGAAGAGAAGGGATTTTCATGCAGACAGTAATCAACTCAACCGTTGTGTTGACTGTGGTCAGGAAAATCAATAATTGATTACCGGTTTAGATGATGAGGACAATTCCTCAGGCACCAAATTATAATGAGTCATTATTGTATTTTCAAAAGCCATTGCTGCCCATATCTTCTGTGTTTTGTTTATTGCTCCGGCTTCTGTTTGAACAACATACACATTATTCCATCTTTTTTCTTTCGACAGTTTCACTCATGTAGATAATGAATTTTTATTAATGAGTGTTTCACCCTTAGCTCTGACTCTTAACAACCACCCCACCCCCCGAAACTTTTTCTTCTTCCCTTCTTCATCCATGTTAGAAAGACTAATCCTGGTGTTGCACAAAGCAAGCAAAGAACAAAGCGAAAATAATTCCATAANGTGTTTTCTTTTTGTAAAAATGGCGCCCCAGAACCCAAAGTCAAAATAGCCTCTGTCTTTCCCTGCTGACTCCAGTATCTCATTCTGTTGGTGGGAGCTCGACCGACGTGATTGGCTAATGGCACAAAGGTCAAGGTTCAGGGTCGTTTTCAGGCTAACTACCTTTGATAGGAAAAAAGCAGTTCCTCACCACCACCACCACAATGACTTTTATGTCTTCTTTTTGTGCATGACTCACTGAGCTTATTAGTGTCACTCGCTTGAGCACAGGTTGAAATTATTTTCTGAAGCTTGGACAGTTTACCAGCACCTACGGGACTGAAAGAAACGGCGCCCATTGCTCAGCAAGCACCACCTTCAGTAGTCCCTCTGAGAGGTCGGCCTGATTCCATCTTCTACACAGTGGAAACACTACCATAACATTGCTACTTCCTCTATGAGCATAGTTTCACTCTAATATTAAGTAAATAAAGGCAGGCTATTTTCTTATTATGAAGGTGATATGTAGTCAAGCATTTATTTTTAAAAGTAACATGCCTTTGAGACCAAGCATGGACTTTAGGGGGCAGAAATAGATGCACCATTTCCCAGATTACCATCTGGGTAATGACATTGGTACAAGTCACTGCTATTCACTGTTTGAAATTAAGAAAGCTATAGGCATAGACCTCATGTACACTTGATAAAGATGCTTTCCTCTGCCTGTAGCATTTTTAAAAGATTTTTTAACATATCCTGTAAAATAAAGTTACTAGATTTTTAAAAAGAGGTATTTATTTATTTTATGTGTATGTATGTGCGTGCCTGTGTGATTTCTTATGTACTTCATGCATGCANGTGCCCATGGAGGCCAGAGGACATAAGATCCTCTGGAACTGGAATTACAGGAGGTTAATGTGGGTGCTGGTAACCAAACCTGGGTCCTCTTCAGGAGCAGCTCTTAACTGCTGAGCCATCTCTCCTGCCCCATTACTAGATATTTAATTGTGTTTCCAGTTAAAATTATTTTTCCAAGGCCTGGGTAGCAAATTTTAAAAGTTGCCTATTCATACATGCATTATTCATTTAAAAATAATTTCCATAACTTTTAAACTTGGTAATTATATGTTTTAATTATATAATTACACATTCTAATTATGCCGTTAAATCCGATTACAGTAATTATGTAATTATATGATAATTGGTACATAATACACATGTGAAAACCTGCCTAAGCATGTATTTAACAAAGGAAATGGCTCTACAGAAGATGGCTGTGGGAAGAGTGGCAAAGGAATTGTCTTAGAGGAAATGAAGGAATTGCACTAGTTAATGACTTGGAGTGAGACGGAGACCCATGTACAATCATACAGAGCCCAAGCTACAGCCCTGGGTTCCCTTTTCCACTTCCCTTGTCAGAAGTAAGTGATGACCAAGGAGCTGGGAACCAAGGAAGGAGGGGCACTCCAAGAAGCGGATGTTAAGCTACTGATAGCAGTTGGAGAGAACTCTGTACCAGAGCCAGCTTCTCCAGCCAGCCTCTTTTGTCCTCACATAGCTTTCTTCATATTTCATATGCTTAGAACTCTTGAATTCAATATACCTGTGGTTCTATAATTTCCATCAAAATCAGGTTTTCCTTTCATCATTTCTTAAAATGATATATCTGCCTCCATCCTTCTTTAACAGTTCAGTTTCATGACCCTTAGGACATACACGAATTCATTCCACAGTTTATTGGTATTTTTTAAGCTATTTTTTTCTGTTTTATCTTGCTTAGTTTCTGTTGCTNTTAAGTTCACTGGTTCTTTTCAGTCTCTGTTCTACCATTAATTACATTTCAATGTCTGTTTTCATTTGGTATGGTATATTGGATTGGAGTCTTTATTATATATTCAATCTTATGTGTCTCTGCTTAGCTTTTTGTTTTGTTTTTTCAAGACAGGATTTCTCTGTGTAGCTTTGGAGACTGTCTTGGAACTCGCTCTGGAGACCAGGCTGGCTTTGAACTCACAGAGATCTGCCTGTCTCAGCATTCTGAGTACTGGGATTAAAGGCATGTGCCACCACCACCCAGCCTTCTGTTTAGCTTTTGTAGATGTGTAGATACACTTATAATAACCACCAAGCATNCATGTCTAATAATTCACATCTCTGTTCTAGGGTAGATTGCCCTTGTGGCTCACTTTTTTTTTCTTCTTAACATGTCTGGTAACTTTTGATTGGATGCTACGTAGAACTTCACTTTCTTATTTCTATAAATCTTAAGCCATGTTCTGAGATGCAATTATAAGTCACATGGAAATGATTTGTTCCTTCTGAGTCTTGTTTCCACAATTTACTGGGTGCAAAAGGNTGTAATTTAAGGCTAGTTATTGTCTGCTATTAATACAAGGTTCTTATTTTCTTTTTGTTGTACATTTTTCTTGTTATCACATATTGGTTACAGATAGCTTTGAGTTTCATAGAAACAATTTTCTTCAAGTATTTCATAAACTTTGACAACATTCACTCCTCCCATTCCTTCCCCTTAGTTCTACCCACTCCTTTTTCTTATCCAGCTCACTTCTTTTCTTCCCATAGTCTCCTTTTACTTTCATCTCACATACACACACACAAAAAAAACACTCTCTTTCTCTCTCTCTCTCTCTCTATATATATATATGTATATATATACATATATATACATAGCTTATTTATTTTTAAAGAATTCTGTGGTCCACAATGAGAGAAAATGTTATCTTCATCTTTCTTTGTCTGACTTGATTTGTTTAACATGATCTGTAGTTGCATCCATCCAGCAGTGATATAATTTCATTCTTTGTATGATCATATAAACTCCATTGTGAATATCATGTTTTTTCATTATCTGTCTGTTGATGGACATAGAGGCTGATTCCATACCTTGGCTCTTGTGAATATTGCTGCACTATACATGGATGGACAAGTGTGTATATTGTATCTCTTGTGAGTTTTTTTGCCCATTGCTCTGTTAGTTAGGAAGTATNCCTGCCTTCTTTTTTATAACAGTTGCACTTCCCGGCTTGACTGAGCACGTGCTGCAATCTAATCTCTATTTTTCTTAACAGTTTTCCCTATATTTCTTCATACATTTGTCTTTTCAGGACTTGGAGGAGCCCTTCTGCAGATACCCAAGATTCTAACTGTGTAGAACTCTCTTCCTGGTGCCCTGATTTGCAAAGTTCAGTTAGCTTGTTCTTCCAGGATGGTTAGCTCACAGTATCCAAGGGGTTTTACCTCCTTGTGCCTTAGCTTATATATTCTCTTCATGCAGGAAACTGGGGCAGTGGCACAGCTTAGCCCATTTGTCTTCCATTTCTCAGAAATCCATGCCATTGATTGCTTTGTATCCAGTGCCCCAAAAGCCTTTGTTGCTTGTATTTTTTCCCCAAATAGCAAAATTTGGAATCAAATTCNATTGCTCGAATACAAAAACATACTTATGATGTGATGTGATGTGGTAAATCCTAGACAACTCTGCATTTTGATTGATTGTGGTTTTCTGTAGTGGTCTCCCTTTGTTGCAAAGACAAGTTTCCTTGGTGAGGAGTGAAGACTACATTAGTCTGTGAGTATAAGGATAAATGCTTATCGACTGTTCTTAGGGCTTAGGCTGGTTTGGTAAACTAGTGATTGTAGATTCTCCTCTAATAACCATGTCTTCACTAGCAGTGAGTATTCAGCTAGGTTCCCAGTGCCAGGCATGGTCTTCCTCTTGTTGAGAGGGTGTTAAGTCCAATTAGAGAGCTATTAGTTACCACAACATATGTATGCCACTACTGTACACTTAATGTTATCGTGCTGTTCTGGTGGTTGATGTAGTTCATAGGTGTCATGGCTGAGCAGAACTGTTGGTTGCCTCCCTCCTTTGGAAGCTTGCATGGTGCTCTATGGCACCATGAAAGCTAGTCCACAGGGAGGAGGTTTTCAATTCATTTCCAGATCAGAGGTCTTTGGGCTCTGTTTCTGAGGTTCACAGTGTCTTCAGCAATAGGGACTTTAGATCATAAAGCTTAAGATTTTAAAATTACGATTTTCTGAATAGGTTTTGAATAGGGTTGTGAATGTAAAGGAAAGTGGATTGGGGCAGCAGTCCATGCAGACTCATGATCCTGTGAAGGAACGTGAACTAGGTGACTCCAACCATCACCTTAGATGGGCTTACTTAGCCCTGAAGGTTGAGAGTAAACAAGAGCGTAGGTACTGAACAGTCTCCTGAGTAGCCTCTACCTTTTATATTCTATCAATTTCACANATATTCCTTCTAGATTAACTTTCTACAATATATATCTTGTTTTNTTTCTTCCTCAGTTGGTCACAAATGTCAACAAATCAATAAGCTCATAGAATCTCCTGAGATACAAAACATGACAAGGACAATATGATATTCCCAGCACCTGGAGGGCAAAAAGAAAAAGAAAAGTTTTCCCAATGAATAACAGCAGGGACGTGTCATGAGCAAATGAAATGACATTGTAGAGGCATTAAAGCTAAAGGACTGAAGTTTGGTAGGGAATGAGGAGAGGGAGAGTTGCCTTTCCAGACATCCATTCTTCTTAATGTTTTAGCACCTTAGAAACAGTCCCAATGTAGCCAGTAAAACATATAGCCTGCTTGGATGGATTTTAAGCTGGGAATGACATCATCAGCTTTACACTATTGAGTAATTACTCTGGTTCCTCTGACAAAGTAATGAATGGCATAGGACTTAGCCTCCTGCCACAACTAAGAAATGGTACGAAACCTTGCAATTACTGCTTTTAGTTATTGGGCAGCTGTCAGTACAGACTGATGAACCTGTGAAGGAAAGGGAATTAGGTGACTCCGCCAATCACCTTAGATGTATCTAGACTGCAATGCACAGNGGTACATTCAAGCAGAGTCTTGAGTCTGTCTGAGTTGAAGGGAAAGGCAACAGCATTCAGAGTGCCTATGTAGCTAGAATTGATGACAGAAGGCAAAGTGACAGCATTCATGGGAAGAGCCCGAAAATCTCACCTGGTGGCAGGCTCCTTCTATCTTTGTCTAAATGCTAATGCTTACATGAATAATATAAAATTCCATAGGCCCTGCAAATAAAAAATTGCCATGAAGCTATGAGCTAAGTAATTCCCAGTACTCAAATTCAGCAGAGGAACATTTAAATTTTCACAAGCTTTAATGGAAAGACCTCATTAAAAACCTACAGCACTGACACCAGAAGAGCCATGCCTTGGTAACAAAGCTAAAACACCCCAGCTCAAAGGGCTTGGATCTATCTTAACAAACTGAAGTATAAGCTCTCAGATAACAACCTGNGATATATTTATGAAAAATTCATCAAAGTCTTAAAAGAACACCCCACGACAAGTAAACTAATTTTCTCATAGACCCAACTTCATCAATANGGAAAGAAAGGAAGGAAGGGAGGGAGGGAGGGGGGAGGAAGGGAGAAAACGGTAAAGAATTTACCAGTATGATACCCATGATGTTAGTAAGTGTCCAGTCCAAATGCTGACAGACAAGAAAGCCAAGCATGTGACCCACGGCAAAAAGCGAGCTGGCCAGTGAAAACATTAATGAGATGAAAAATGATCAGATAAAGCTTCACAGTGCATTAGAATAACTTCAAGGATATAAAGGAATAGATGAATACAACAGTGAAAGACATTAAATATATACAAAGTAGATCTTTAAAAGCTAAGAAAATACATAATTTGGCAATCTAGATTTACTACATGGATGTACTAATAAAGTGACACTTGTTAGTACCATTGGGCTAAGAGGAGACTGGTTTGGAGACTCAATAAATGTAGCATCCAAACATAATATGCCAAGCTGTTTGGATCCTTGCACTCACAGACAAGTTTCAAAACAATAAGTTTGATATAGGTAGAAAAATTCTGTTATGGTAAGTAAATAAATGATACTGAGGAACTAAATGTTTAGGAGGGGAGGAGTGGAGAGAGGGAGGAAGGAAGAGCCAATGAGATTCAGACATAGTCACAAAAGCTCTCCTAATAGAAACATAAAACAAAATACAAGGTGAAGGGGGATGTCAGCGCCTCAGTGCCCTGATACTTCACACCCAGGGGTTTGTCAAATGCATCACCAGAAACCAGAGGGAGGAGACAGGAAAACGCAGTCTGGAGAAGTAGAGTCTTCAGTTGTTGGTACAAACTATAAACCTACAGATCCAGAAAGTTCAACAAAACCAAAACAAGATGGCCAAAAATCCAATTAATGAGTCTTGAAATTTGCAAGGGGAAAAATACCACTAACAGGGAAATAAACAGAAAAACAGTTTTGTTTTGTTGTTGGAAATGGTACATTGGGCTGTATATTTGAATTATGAGAAAGAAATGCTGTCACCCCAGATATCTAGACCCAATAAATATAGCTTTCCAAAATGAATGCAAATTAGTCACTCAATAAATAATGAGAAAATTCATTAAAACAAATTGAACTAAATAAATAAAAATTTGCTTACTAGAAGGCAATGGCAGGTGAAGCCATAACTTGCTGCTAAGACAACAAAGAACTCTAGGAATGATGGATATAATTTTTCCTAGTTTTAATTTTATTTTAAATAACTGACAGCCTAAAGCAAAAGATAGCAATTCTTTGAGGGGTTTATAACATGTTTAGTAATAAAATGAGCTTCTTAAGAGTATCAAGGATGAGAGGAAAAATGGAAATCANAAGAGTTATAAAGCTATTGTGTGTATGAGCTGATGCTTTTACTTGATGGCAGACAGAATGTGGGAAGTCAAAGATGTTGCTTATAAACAGAAGAACACTTAGATATATTAAACAGAGGAAGCAAACCAGCCAGTAATCTAGAAAAATGTAAAAGAAAGAATGATTCAGCTAATCCAAAAAAAAAGGGGGGGTGGACAAAGAATGGGCAGGAAAAAAATAGAGAACAACTATCAAAGAAGTAAATTTAAACTATATAATTTTATAATTACTTTAAAGAAAAATAACCTAAGCACCACTTAAAAGTTTAAGGTTATTAAATGGATACAACAAAGCAGAGATCACCAGCATGCTGCCTACATGCCTTGGAAATAAATCAAGATATCCAAAGACAAAGATTTAAAATTTATGCACATACTAATCTAAAGAAAACAGTGATGGGAGGCATTGTTTTTATAATAGACTCCAAGACAAATATTGTTAGGGATTTAGAGGAAAAGTTTAAAATAATAAAAATTGTGTAACCAGTCATTGGAATTATGTAACAACCTTCATAAAGCTTGCATGTGATAAAAGAACTTTCCATTGTGTGGTATAACCCCTGTAGAAATATCAGGAGAGGCAACGTGACAATTTTGGTTGGAGATTTCAGTATTCTTTTCTCATTAATGGCAGAAAAACATAAACAAAAATTAGTAGGATCATAGAAGACCTTAACACTCTAGCAAACATGTCAACGTGATCCCCTACATCCAGTAGCGGCAAGTTGATGGCTTCATCTGGTGACCTTAGCACATCCCAGTCAGCAGCCGTGCACCTAGGGCTCTTTGTCAGGAGTGCACATGACACAATTGGTAAAGTAGATTGTGTTTGGAGCATAGTACACACCCCTATGGATTAGAAGGTTCTGAAGAACAGAAAATACGTTCTCTGGTCCACAGGAAATGAATTTAGAAACCAAGAGGAGAAAGATAACTGGAAAATTACCGATACTGAAACGTTCAACCCATGACTCCGCATAACCCAAAAAGGAGACCACAGGAGGAATTGGAGCATATTTTGNGCTTGCTGAAAGCATACCTGTCAGATGCAGCTCACACCAGGCTTAACAGAAAGTTTGTAGACCCGAGTGTTCAGAGCAGGAGAAAAGAAAGGTTGAAAAGAGGAAACCTCTCTACTGTCCCATCCTCTCATCAACACGTCACCACAGATANGTCTTGGCAGCGGATCCTAGNATGTTGCCTGTCTAAGTTCAAATAAGATGTAATCTTTGTGCCTTGCTTCTTTGATTTATCAAAGTGTTCTTAAGGTTCATCCATTTCNCATATCTGGGTCCATCCTTTTTTTATGTTGAGAAATACTCCATTGAATGGGTCTAACATAATAGGTTTCTGCATTATTCGTTTGTCAATAGATAATTTGAGTCGTCAGTTTGGGGCTTTGTAAGTAAATCTGCTGTTGTGTGCATGTCTTTATGTAGTTACATGTTCTCATTTATCTAAGCTAAATAGAATCGCTGGCTTATGTGTCTATCAGGGTTTCAGCCTTGACACTATGAACATTTTCAGCTAAGTAATTTCTTACTCTTGGGATGGTCCTAGGCACTGTAATATTGTGCCACAACTTTGACCTTTACTCACTAGGTGCAAGTAGTATCTCTTTAGCTATGTCTACTAAAAAGTTTTCCAGCAAGCCCCTGGTTGAGACACTCTGTCAAATTCAGTAGCTACTTAGTGGATATTATTGTCAAAGTAATGAAAGCAAACAATGCTCCATAAAAGAAGCATTGCATCCGCAGATCATGGCTATGTGTTTGAATTCCTTCACTAGGCAGAGGGAAATCACATCTCATTCATCACAAAGGTTCTCGTTATTTCATTCAAAGCTCCAAAGCACTGGGCCCCTGTGTGAAGTGTTGGGTAGTGTAAAATATCCTTGTTAGCAAATTGGTTGCTTTGCTGTGGGTGCTGTGGTTATAACACTGTTGTTACCCTGTTAGCCTAGTTCTCCATCATGCTTTGAAAGTTCTTGAGGCCCTGCCTTTACTGTATGAGCTTTTCAGAGAATTCAAGACTCTGATGTTGCTGTCAAATTTCTTCCCTTATCTATGCTGTGTACACATTCTCGGATGAGAAACATTAACTTGCAGTATTTCGAGGGCAGTTGGTAAATGCTTGAGTAGTCATTTTGATGGAAGAACTTATCACAGGCAGGAGAGGTTTGCACGGGAAAGTATGGGTTTTCTGATGAGCAATCACTTCGCATTTATTTTTGCAGGAGCCGCCATCCACAGTCTAATTTTAGGTATCATCACCAGAGTCCATGCATGTGTAATTTTCACTGGCTCTACATTGCCTTCATTGTTGGAAATAGTTGAAAGATGCTGTAATCTGTGTTAAAATGCAAAGAACATCATTTTGTGGCTCTCTTCTAATTTGCCTCTGCCACGGATGTTTATTTTCCCAACAAGACTTGAGCAAGTGTGGGAAGGACTCTGTTAGCACTGGAACAGGCCGTGGAAGCGACAACAGCTTCCCTCCTTGAACAACTGTCAGATCTCAGAAGTCAAGTCTCTCCTGATGTCCCAGGAGGAAAGAGGCTGGGCTGCACACATGCAGGCTGACCCAGTAGATGTTCAGACTGGCCTGTTTCTGGTTCTGAAAAAGGATAGCCATTTTATTCTGGTGACATTTGCATTGTTTCTAAGGTTTGTAGAAATGAAGACAGGACTAGTCACGTAATTGTCAACAACTTCTTACAGAAATTTTGACAAGCCTTCTGTAAGGCATTTCATGAATGTAATCTAGTCTTGCTGTGTTTTCTANTTACAGAAGAACTGGAATGAGTCTGAGAGGGCAGCTTATAGATAAGGGAATGAATTCAGGGGATGGCAGGAGCTTGGGCACAGAGCTAGTCCGTAACCGAGCAAACAGGCTGCCCTGTCTCCCCCTGAACTCCAGGGTTGTNCCCTGCTATGCCAAGACAGTCTCCATCCAACTTTGAAACCCAGCCTAATGATGTCCAATCAAACTGCAGTCTTCCTGTGAGGGTTGCATATCACAGAGAATTACGAATCAGGCAGCTCAGTGATATGTTTCTGAAACAGAAATGTGTGGCCTGTCTGTGGGCAGCAAGGGGGAGCAGGAGCTGCGTGCCAAAAGCATGTTGTCTTAAAGCCCTATAAGCCAGAGGGCAAAGCCACGAGGCTTTCTCAGCAGGCAGAACACAATGCTTCCTCCCCACTGCATGTTCAGGTGAAGCTCAGTGTCAGTGCCTTGTGGTGGAGGACGGCTGTTGGGATAAGAGAACACCTGCATCATCATTTTCACTTGTTTGTACCCTCTACCCTTCAGCCTGGCACTTTCTGGTCTCTGATCTAAAGGGTTGAGTTTGCAAGCATTTTGCTAATTATGACCCAACAAAGCGCTTCTGGCTTCGGTCAGAGTGAGTGGGGTGTGAGCCAGCACACGGCCATGGCCTCTCATTGCCATCTGTGATTTAGAGCAAAATCTTTGAGAGAAGTATAACTGTCTGAGTTACTGCTCTTTTATATGTTTTTAAATGAGAATGTAAAGGCCAAGGGCGCTTTTTTTCTCATTTAATACTATTAAATCATCATTAAATCTCGTACTGAACACTGGCTGATTTTAATGGTGCCCTCAAGTATCCATCCTGGTGCTTGACTGTGTTAATATTGTTGTATATATGGATACAATAAATAATGCCTAGCTAAGATGGTACAAGAAGCATTGCTGTGTGTATCGATAAAAGCAGTCGTACTAATGAGACCAAGTGTCAGGAACAGATGGTGTGGCGGGAACCCAGCCACTGCCATTCAAGTTCCACAGAGTTCCATGGCAGGTTGAGGCCAACCCTAAAACCAGCCGGAACCCTCTAAATATTTTACAGCAAATTGGCATGGGAGGATTAATTTGAAGTTCTAGTTTATTTTTTCATTATCTGACTTTATAGCACTGTGGGACAAAAGCCAGGACAGCAGTTGAGTGTCTATTCCATTTGGTAGCCGCANGCCCCTGGCATCTGGGCAGTCATGGTTATTGGCTGCCTAATTCCTCACCACAGCGTTCAGTGGAACTTCCTCCTTATCATTCAGAACAAAGACAAAGACTATGGAAAATGTTGACCTTAAAAACCTTTTATCAGCTGGGTATGGTGACACATGCCTGTAATCCCAGCACTTGGGAGGCAGAGGCAGGTGGATATCTGAGTTTGAGGCCAGCCTGGTCTACAGATCTAGTTCCAGGATAGCTAGGGCTGTTACATGGAGAAACCATGTCTCAAACAAACAAACAAATAAATAAATAAACTTTTATCATTTTAATGGTGGCCTGTTGTTTTATATGAATTCTCAGAATTCTATCCTTTGATTTAGGATTTTGTCAAAATATAACCAGTGTAATCACAAGTAACATTTAAGGACCTACCAAAGTCTCCTAAATTGTGGGGAATATCTTCTAAGACTTTGTCTGAAAGCTTCAAACCCTAGATAGAACCAAACTCTAGATATACATACCTATGATAAAGTGTGGTTTTATAAATTAGGCACAGCAAGATATTAACCATATTAATGATAAAATAGAACAATTATACTGTAATAAAATTTATGTAGAACTTAGGAGTCATTTATTTTCAGAGTTTTCTAGTGATGTATTCAGACTGTGGTTGATTGTGGGTAACTGAAAACAAGGGTAAGGGTGAGTTCTGCTGAACAGTGAATTGGTATGCTGGAGGTGGCTTTAGGACTGCCATCTTATATGACCTGCAGTCCTGTGAATCATATAGAGGTTATACAATTAGTAGTGTATGATACCACCTCAGGAGGACTTCATTACCGCAGTCTCTCTTATCAGTCCTCACTCCCATGTGAGGAAATGGAGCCTCGGAGCCTCGGACGTGAAGTAACTTTCCCAAAGGCACAGAGCAAAACTGATGGAAGTGATTCTAAGCATAGTGGGTCAGTTAAGGAGCTCAAGTTCCACCCCCCTGCTTGCCTTTGCACACACACCAGTGTTGTGCAGAGAGAGTGTAAAACCAGAATGGAAATCCCCGAGGAGTATTTGGGGGATGCTGCGCAGAGACTATGCAAATGGGATGCATGTTTCTAAAACCTGGGTTTCTCATAAGCTTTCAACTTGAAAGCTTAAATAGACTCGATTCCTAGGAATTTCTGGAGCACCAGGGAAGGCTTGGAAGCTTCCTGTCAAGTTTAAGTCTTCCATAGATTTAGGGGCAGAAACACCTTTCATCATTATGGTTTCTTGTAACTATCAAATATCTGCTGGAAACCAGAAGAGAATTAAAAATATGCCCATTTTACTGCCCCCTGGGACTTCTGATGAGATTCCATTGTAAAAAGAAGAGGAATGAGGAGAGAGTCAGGCTGTGATCTTCCTGTATTTAGGAATTACAAGCTTACAGCTAACTTATGGAGGTTTGGAGATGATTTTGAACCAGTGCTATCCCAACAAAGACTGGTTGAATCCACCTTGATGCTGTGTTTTCAAATTTAGAGTTGGCCACTTAATTTGAATGTAGTACCAGCACATCCATATGAAATCACATTGCAGCTCCATTACTGTAATTCCCTCTTACACAGGCTTCTTATTACAGAGCCTCTTGTAGATTAGAAATAGGAATGACATAGCCCCAGGCTGATGAAAAGTGGGTAAGCCAGGAAGGAACCTTCAATCACCTGAACTCAATCTCTTCCTGCTCTTTTCACTGCTCTGAATATGTTAGTATTTTGCTGGACATGCATATCTATGACAAAGTGTAATTTACAAGTTGGTCACAGCACGTGATTAACAACAGTGTCAACTGCTGTGGCGTAGACAGGCCGTAAATGAGCATAAGATACTTAAACCTCAGAAGAGTCCCGGTATCATCACTGTGCGTAAACACTCAAGATACAGCCCAGGGAGCTACATTTCAGATTGTCTTTGTATGTAACTGCAGACCTGAATTGAGGAATGAAGAAAATAAAAGAGACAGCAATAACATATTTGCAAAAA
>LZPO01098536.1:0-12473 GCA_001675575.1 Neotoma lepida | reverse complement strand
GTGTTGTTGCAGTAAGAATTATAATTAGCATAGGAAGTAGATGGGGCCGCTCTTTAGGAAGAGCCTCTGCAGTGACAGTCATTTGCACTGAATGATCCATTTAAACTGCTGAGTGTTTTATACATCCNGTAATGTTTTGCTCCGTTAATACAAATGGGTTTTTGCTCAGAAAGATAATAACATCAGTATTAGTGGCTGAGATAACCTCCAGCTGGGATTGTGTAAACCAATATAATTTCTCTCCATCCTTAACAAGGAGAGAAAATAATCTACAAGGGTACTTTAAATTTCCCTCATTTATTTGGGGAGGGTTGTGCGTGCACTGGAATGTGGAGACACTCTCTACTTCCACTGTGTGGGCTCTGGGACTGAATCCAAGTCTTCAGTCTTNGGGGNCCCAGGTGTACCTTAGCAGCTTACAGACCTAGGAGAGGGGTGTAAGATCTGAGAGCTACTTGTGTGAAATGTCATCCTCTCCTGTAGAAGCTGGAGGCCATTTGACCCAGCAGCTCTGACTAGGTGGCATCTCTGTTATCGCTGTGACTAGGTGGCATCTCTGTTATCGCTGACCTCAGGGAATCCTTCTCTTCCCAGAGGGTTGGCTCTGTCCTTTGATGCTNTAAGGACACAGCTTATGAACAAGGTTGATAGTTCNGCTCTGCTCAGCCTCCAGCATCTTTGGGTACTTGAGGTGGAAAATTCAAAAACATTGAATTTTGTTTCTGCTCCTCACTTCCTCATGACCTGATTGCATGGTCAGAACTCTCGGGGTGTGGAGATGGCTCAGGTTTGGCTCTTACCTCACCTACACCAGTGAGACTGTGACAAGGCTGCTCTGTTAGTTATTTGTGGCCATATAACAAAAGACTTCAGAACTAGAAATTTAAAACAACACTTGTTTACTGTTATGTAGTTTGTTTCTCAGAAATCAGCCATGGCTCNGCTGTATCCTGGACTTCAGGTCTCTCACAAGGCTGCATCAAGGTGTCAACAAAGGGGGTGTGGTCCCATCTGAAGGTCCACTGGGAGCAGGACCTGCTTCCTAGCTTATGTGGGTCTGGTTCCTCATGGATTGTTGGACGGAGNCTGTTGGCTGGGGCTCTTTTGCTCTTTTTAGTTCCTATCATGAGCTTCTCTAACATGGCAACCGGCTTCATTGCAGCATGCAAGTAGAGATGCAGTGTGGGCATCAGCTAGCCCATGGTCGCCTATAACCCATCCTGCCACTGAGTCTATCTCAAACTCCTGGGGAGAGGACTACACAAGTGTGTGACAAACACAAGGAGGGATCACGTGGAAGTCTTAGGAGTAGCCCAGTAGAGTTAGGAGTGAGACTCCGTCAGTGTCCAGTGGGATCATGTCTTCCTCTGGTATAGTCTGGGCTGCTGGGAAAGAATACATAACAACAAGTGGCTTAGTCCACCTGCTTAGTCTTGCACTGTGAACCTGATTTTGAATATGATAANCTTGAAATTATTGATTTTTTTCCTAAGTTTGAAATATATAGGAAATTTCAAGTGACAAATTTCTGGGCTGGTGAGATGGCTTAGTTAGTAAAAGTACATGCCAACAAGGCTGATGACCTGAGTTGGGTCCCTGGACCTCACATGGTAGAAGAAAAGAACTGACCCAGCAAGCTGTCTCCCCACCTCCACAAACCGCCACGGCATGTGCCCCCAGCTGCCCCCCATGTGATTAACAATTTAAAANTTTTAATTCCTTTAAAACTTTAAGCTCTAATTAATTAGTTTATCTTTGAGACGAGATCTTACTATGTAGCTCTGGCTAGCCTGAACTCACCATGTAGATCAGGCTGGCCTCAAATTCACAGGGATCCACCTGCCTCCGCCTCACTGGAATAAAAGGCATGCTCCAGAGCTGGTGTTACTTGGGCATTGAGACCTGAACTGGTGTCCTTTGGGAGAGCAGCAAGTGCTCTGAATTGCTAAGCCAGAAAAATCCAGTCTGTTGTTTAATAATAATTCTCTTAACCTTTCCTATAAGCTAGCTCTTGACTTAAATATCATCCATGCACTGTCTCATTTTAAACCCCACATCAGGTCTATGGGGAAGACATTGCCATCACCTGATAGATACCAGAGCTATAGATAGAGAGGGTAGACAGCTTTTCAGAGTCTGGCTCCGACGTGTTCCCATGAGTTGCTTGACTTACTCAGGTGCACCCTCCATCTCAAAGGCTCTGTGGTTGGTTCTATCTCAATTGGATTCAACAGGTCAGGTGGGATGGGTGACATAAATAAGACATCCACAATGGCCACAGTCACAGTTGGGAGTTGAGGTCAGGATAGGAGAGGTGGGTACCAGGATCTCAGGGCAGAGATGGGGAGAGGCAGAAGGATGTGGGCATCTTTTACATCCCAGGATTTTATTTCACTGGTGGAAACTGGGGATCTATCTCTGGTGATATTCCCACCACCACCACCACCACCACCACCCGTTTACCTGAGACACCGAGTGTACTGTCTACCTCGCCCACAAATGAGCACTTCAGTATATGCCTGAAAGAATCATAGTGTTTCCCAAGTTGATTTCAGAACAAGATAGGCAAAGCAGGGAGTCACCCTGGTGTGTGTGATGCTCAGTAAGAGGCAGACAGTGGGTNCCCTGGAGTGCTTGTAGATGTTTCTCGGTAACCACAGGGACTCTCCAGTGGCCAGGATTCACTAGTACAGTCAGCTACTGGAGTTTCAGTTTGGCTCAAAGAGCACAGCGTTTGCTAAGGAGAACACCATCTTCCTTCAAAATGGTGGCATGGGTTTGTGAATTTTCCCTGCCAGGGCTCCTCTTTGGTCAATTGAGTTGATTTATGATCTGGAAAAGGCATCCCCAGTGTCTTTCAAGGAAAACTTGAGGCTCTGGATGAGTATCTGTCTGGGATAGGATCAGAGTATGTGTTGGGATCTTGAACCAGTCGGACCTTCCAGCAACCCTTGAGTCAGCTGAGCGCCCCTCCCTCTGGAAATCTGCCATCTCCTGGTCTCCAGTTCACCACCTGGAAAATTTCTGCCAGTCCCATATGCAACCTTATTTCCNTGGGCTTTGAGGCTCCTTCATGTTTTTCTGGTACTTATAACAGGTTGTCCTCAGACCCAGTCCTGATCTTTCTGCTCATCTCTGTCATGACTTAAAGTCCTTGGCCAGCCCCCAGTGGTATTCAGTCACATGCCAAAGATTCATATCATGTCTCCAGTCCTGACAGCTTCATGGATTACAGACTCGTGTTACAAGTATGATATGTTTCAGGATGAAAATAGCTTATTTTCTGTATTAAAAAAAAGGTCAGATCCCTCCTCAAACACTAAGGTGTAGCACCAAGATTGGAAAGAATTCTTTAATTCCTTCACGGTATGTAAGATTCTGTATATAGACAGCAGATTGCCCTCCTGACGGATGACTGGGCTGTGAGCCTAGATGCCCCAGGCCAGAAATATGGAGTAGGAGGAATTCAAGTTGGAAGTCTACCTCTTCTAGTGCCAAGGGACTGTGAGAAGAGGGGCAGAATGGGGCAGAGGGAGACACTGGGTGACTGTCTTCTCTCTCTGATATCCAGCCAGTCAGGGGAGATGTGCTATCGATCTCGAGAGGACAAGGACAGAGCTTGTTGCTTGTTTTGCTTTGAGAGCCATGAAAGGCAATTATCTCCCCATCTAGACACTAGGCACCCACCTGGGCGTTGGCAAAGAGCTGGTGGCAGCATACCTGAGTACAGTCAATGGTATAGTCAGACAGAGACAGAAGGAGGCTGGAGCTAGACGAAGCTCCATTCATTTCCCCACATAGGGATGAGAGTCAGAAACCCCCATATTACAAAGGGTTTCTATACCACGTCTAGGTAGAAAGTTAGCAGACATCACGTATGAGGGACAAGGTACCTTGGCCCACAGAGCTAGGATTTGGGTATACTGGTCCAGAAGGTATACTGGTCCAGCTTGTATGTGGCTGTGTCAGTCAGGGAGTCCCAGGGATTTCACCAGACTNCATCAGATCACAGTTAGCTCCCAGGTACAGCAAGGAATGACAGCAGGCTGAGCAGTGAAGACCTCGAGAATGTGCAGGGAGTGGACCCCTTTATGTATGACAGCTCCCTCCATGAGGGTTCTGTGGGTGCCCACCACCATGGGGAAGGGAAGGGAACATTGGAGAAGTTGTGCCTTCCCTGACTGAAGCATCTCAGACTGAACTAACTCTAGTCCCCTGCCCCGATCTTTCCCTAGTGGGCCAGGAATCATGGGACAATCCAAAGCAGCTACAGTTTTGTGCTTCTTAGGTTATGCTTACTGAAGCTGTAAATTTCTTCAAATGACATAGGTGCTACTTGGCTTCTAACATGCTGCAGTTTTTAAAATTAAAGCCTAAAAATATTTTACCCTTTCCCAAAAAGAAAAACTCCCGGTTTCCCTACCTCAGTCATGGTCACCACTGCTCCCTGCAAACTTAATGCTCACTTGGATTGCTCCTTTCCCTCAGCGCTCACGTTTCAGCCACCAGCAGTCTCTACCCTGACTCAGGAAGAGGCTTCTGCTTCTCTATTCTTCTACAGTAACTACTTTCCTTGCAAACATCACTGCAGCACACTCCCTTGCTTTCACGCCCGAGGCTGGCTGCTTCCACATGGTGTGTCCTGTGCTATGAAAGAGAGATCACTGGAGCTGGGGATGTGACTCAGTTGGCAGAGCGCTTGTCTAGGATGCACCAAGTTCTAGGTTCAAACTCTATCTAGTACCTCATAAAACTGAGGATGNTGGCACATGCCTGTGATCCCAGCACTCAGGAAGTGGGAGCAGGAGGATCAGGAGTTCAAGGCCATCCTCAGCCATATAGTCCACAGCCGGTTTGGGCCAGGTGAGACCCTCAGAAAACAACAGAACCCCTTCTTTCTACAGACGATCACCCCTGTGGTGGACATAGGGCTTGCAGAGTGGGCAAGTCCTAGATCTTGGCCCCTTCTTACCTGCTATGCCTGACACCCTTGTGTGAGATTGAACCTGCAATAGCATAGCCAGCAGCCCTCCCCNGACAGTGACACCTATGTAAATCAGGTATCTTTATTCAAGTCAAGATCCTTGGCTCAGAGGCCAGAGCTGCAGCTTCCCACCACGGCCTGTGATGTCCTACATGATCTGGCCCATGCTTCCTTCTCCAGCCTAACCACTTCCCTCATAACTGTTCCCTTTTCCCACAACATGATGCCAGTCTCCTCTTTTTGGTCCTGCTGTTCTGTCTGTGGGACTGGAATAAACAGACTGGCTCCTTCCTGTCACTCAGGTCTGGCTGAGATGCCATGTCCTCAGGGAGAGCTGACCTAAATGGCACTGTTAATATAACCCTCCTCTTGCACTCTCTATCATATTACCTGTTTTGTTTCCTTAGTAACATTTATCAGCCTCTAAAATCATTTTCCCATTTATTCATCTGTTTGAAATTTCATTTCNTCCTCTTTTTCTTCCACAGAAGTAAAAACTCCAAAGACAGGAAACAGTCTGGCCCACTCTTATTTTCAGAGTCTTGAATAGTGAATGGCATGTATTGTTGAATGGATGCTTGGATTAAAGAATCCGTAGTTAAACTTGCGTATGGTGCTATTGTGCACATTTCCTAACAAGACTGCAGGTTGCTAACCAGCAAAGCCAAGTCTTTAGAATTTCTCGGAGATGCTATGACGCGCATTTGAGGTGTCGCTTGTCATGACTGAATTTAAAACTAGAAAATGGCAAGTATTAAAGTGGTTGCATACTTTGACAAAGCATGCAAAACAAACTCTTTTGGTTATCTTTTTTGTTTCTGGCACCCAAACTTTTTTTGTCTCAGCACCATTCATCTGCATCCTGTTTGTGGTTTGAAAAAAAAAAAATCTGATCACAGAGAATGATACAACTCATACTAAACAATCTTCTCACTTCATCATCAAATATTCAAATTTCTAAACGTGGTATTCATTGTGCTACTAAACCCACAAAGTGCCCACTTTCACACGATTTCCCTCAATGTGAAGCCTCTGAAAAGGAAGCTACTGGTCATGCTGGAGCCCTGTCATAAGCAGTTCATGGAAGGAGGGCGATGAGGACCTCTATCAAGTGTCACTATCTTCTGTTACCTCATTTGCTCCTAATCTTTAAGCCCCTGTGGTCTGAGGTTTCTCTTACAGTTTCTTCTATTCAGTTTAGGAAAAGCAGCTGTGTGGACTAGTTTCATGACATCCTTTGAAATCTGTAGCATACTAGTTAGCAAATTATAAGGTCTGTTAAAAAGAGGAAAAACTTTGCTGGAAACTTTCTTGGATTTTTTCCCTTTAATCCTTCTCCCAATTTCCCTCTCCCTCCTCCCTCCCTTCCAATATTATTGTGTAGTGATTTCCTTCAAGATAAAATCTTCCATCTTGGAGGAAAGCTCCTTTAGACACAGTAGGAGACGGAATATTCTATCCTGCAGGGAAGCTTGCTAAGCTAAACTCAGGAAGTCAACAACTCAATAGCTTCAGGAAGTCCCTGAAACTGACCAGATTCACTAGGTCCCTCCATCCCCAAGCATATGTAAGCATATGTTGAAAGACACTCTTAGACCAGGCAAGGCACTTGAAAGAGAGACCAGCCCACTGCCTAAAAGACTCTCAGAGAAGCTGAGTTGCTTTAAAAAAGTTCCAATCAACCCAACCACCTAGAAACAGTGAGCAACCTCACTGCCCAGAATAGACTAAGATCAACTTCAACCTCCTGAGCTGCCTATAGGTTAAGCAGGAGCTCCAGGGATGCAGCTTTTGTGTTGCCCAGTCTGGGTGGGCTTCTCAGGGATGCACCTGACTTTGAATCAGCCAGGTTGTTGTAAGTAACCCTGATAAATGCACTAGTTTGCAAGTTAGACTTGGGCAGAATGACTGCATTCTACCATTTATGGGGTGAATAGATATTTGTTCATGTTTCCCCAGGCAAAGTCACACAATAGTTTCTGTCTCCAAAGGGGATGAAATACTTGTCTGAAGTGAAATGGCTACATTATGACCAAGCCTGAGCTAAAACCCAACACCTGCTATGCAGGGTTCTCACTCCATTGTCCCTATTATTTACCTTTGGTCATGTAGATGTGAGGCTACTCCAATGTAAAGGCAAGTGTCTTGTTCAGTGTTCTATTGCTGTGAAGAGACACCATGATCACAGCAACTCTCATGAAAAGAAAGCATTGAATTGGAGCTTGCTTACATTTTCAGAGGTTTCATCTGTAATCCTCATGGCAGGGAGCATGGCAGCACAGAGACAGACACAGTAGCTGAGAGTTCTACATCTGGGTCAGAAGGCAGCAGGAAGAGAGAGACACTGGGACAGGCTTGGGCTTTGGAAATCTCAAAGCCCACCCCAGTGACACACTTCCTCCAATAAGGCCACACCTACTCCAACAAGGCCACACTTCCTAATTCCTCTCAAGTGGTGCCACTCCATGGTGACTAAGCATTCAAATATATGAGTCTATGGGGGACACTTTTATTCAAACCATCCCAGCAAGAGACAAGGTAACTCCAGGTTAAAAGCCTCATCTCTCTGTGTGGATTGTCTCACGAGGCCCTTGGAGTGTCCTGACTGATTACTTGAGTCACTCTTCAGGTTAGGAAGATGCACAGAATGATCATGCCGAAGCACAAGAGCATTTGGAAGAGCTGCACTCTACTCACAACCAAGCAAATGTGTAACTTAAGACCTGGAATCAGTGCCTGGGGTTCGCAGAGCAGCAGTGAACTCTTCGGGACTTCCATTTCATGTAACAAGATGAGATGCAGTAATGTTGAAGGTCTTCCAGTGATCTGTGGACAAGACTGAGGAAGACCTGCCAGCCTTTCTTTCACACTTCACACCAGTGAGACCATTCATTGTAATAGAGAAGTTTCATGCTAGATATGCTTGGGGCATCATACTCAATTTCATTTCCATGGCTTTGGCAGTCAAATTCTTGTACCGAGACACAGAGGCTGAACCTGAAATCTCACTGTAGGCCTGCCAGTAGTCTTGCTTCTGGTCATGATATATTCAAATAGTTGTATAGGAATCTCAGACGAGGTGAGCATTTAAACAGTTACCAGAGGCTTTTCTGTGTGCCACATTTGAAGGGAAGGAACAAGAAGGTTGCTGGCATCTGAAAAGAGGATCACTGTGCTGAGGGACATGTCAATAGGTCACTTAACACCAAAGCCAGGCTCTGAACACTTGGAAAGTCTGTCAGGACTTGGACTCATGAAGAGAACTTTTCTTGACACAAGTGTGGTCAACATAGAGCACACATGCCACACTTTGACCTCAGAGATGTACTTTTGGTTAACCACCAAAAGTGAGCCCCACTTCCTCCCCAAAGCCCTCCTTCAGTGATCTGTTCCCTGTGGCATGCCTGGGGAAACAGAACAGACGAGGTCAGCTGAGGTGACTGGCTGGTCCAGAGATGCCATGAGACTGTTGACAGTCTACAAGTCATTTCACTTTTTCTTATGCTAATAAGCCACACCATAATAGATTTTCAGAGGCTCAGATGACGCAGTGTAAATGTCAGCCTGCCACTTGGGCTCATCTTGCATTTTCTTTTATAATACAGATNTGTCAGGAGCAAGTGAGATCTTGAATCCATTAAGCCTTCTAATGCTGCTTGATATACAGTAGTGATGTATAACACATGTAATTACAGAGCTCTTCTTTGTAGCATGCTTGAAGATCATCAAATGAAAGGCATTGGTACTTAATTTATGAAAAATACAGAATACATAATGATTATATGCTCTCTTTAACCTTTCATAGATGTGTTCTCTCTGTGATTGGCTCTGAGGACTTGTGTTGCTTTTCCTAGGGAAGAGAGATTGGGAAGGATGGAGGACTCCCATCCAAACACAGTTTCCATCCATCTATCATCAGCCTGTCTTTATATCCATCTATCTACTTACTGGTCTTCTCACTATTGGAAGGGTTTTGTAAGATGGCGGGGCACTAATTTATTCATCTCTGTCTTTGTACACTCTGTACTCACTGGATGCCAAGCACTGCTTAGAGTATCCAGTCTGCCTGAGGATATCCAGCTTGCCTAAGTGATACGGGGGAAGAAAGAAAAGGCAGGTGCAGTCTGACCAAAGTCCTCAGAGAGGAAAGGGACCAATACCTAGGAATGACCATTGTGGGTAGAAGAGAAAGTGGCCGCAGAAAGTCTGAGGTACGACTGTGCTTGGAGGGTCGGAGGCACAGCAAGGAGGACACTGTGAATGAAATGGATGGAGAGAGGAAGGCGGTAGAATGAAAGGAGGCCAGAGATGGGAAAGGAGTATGAGGGCTGACTTAGCAGTTATCATAGGTCTTGCTAAGGACTTGGCTTTTACTCTGAGTAAGAGAAAGCCACTGGCTGATTAGAGCAGATACTATGATAGGAATACTCTAGTTCCTGTACTGAGACATTGTGGGGGAGAAGAGTGGAGGGAGAGGCCATTCAGAAGGCCATCAGAGAGTGTGATGACTCAGGCTAGTCTAGTGGTAGGCAGGGTGATGAAACTCAGATTATAGTCATGTTTGGGGATTTGCTGACATGTGGGGATAAATAAAAAAATTTTTTTAAAGAGTCAGATGATTTCAAAGTTTAGGCCCTAGCAACTGAAAACGGGAACTGCTATTTGCTGAGACAGGAAGACAGTAAAAGGACAACTTTTGGAGAAGATCTGGGATCTACTACGGACAGAAGGAAGAGATAAACTATTGTAAATCTGTTTGAAATTAAGTAGAGAGTTTGCAGTTCAAAAAAGAGACCATCTAGAATCCTCTTGAACCAAACCACCACACAATGGCCAGGCTCCATAGGAACCAGGTAAGGCACTCCCTCCATTCTCACTGCCTGTGACCTCTCTGGCAGTAGGAGCCTGCTCTAGCGGACTTGCTACAAGTAACCCAGTCTGATGGAGACCTGGGAAGACATCCCCGTCTTCCCTACCTGCATCCCGCCTGCTAGCCTTCCCCAAATGGTCTATCCCACAGCTCACTTCTAGATGCCAACCTGGTGGGCTGAAAACATATAGCAGAAGTCACAGCAAACAGCTTCACTTTGGACACCCAGATCTCATCAGGAATACCAAGACTATATGCTCCCCTCCATAAGCAGCAGTTTCTCTATACAAAGGAAAATGACCTGGATGAAATAGAAGACATGGAATTCAAAAGAACAAGAACAAAACATCTTCAGAAAGTACCAATAATTTAAAGAAGATAAAAACAAACAATTGAATGAGCCGAAAGAGGACGGGGGTGAACTAAAGCTCAAGAAAATACAAACAACCAAAGAGGATGTCAGTTCTGGAAAGAGGGAGAATTCAACACAGACAAATATTCAGGAAACCCCAACTGAAGTGACATGAGAAAGTTTCAACCAGTCAAGTAAAGAGCTCAGTGGAAATCCTTACCAACAGGACAAACCGTGTGAAAGACAGACAGACAATGTAGAGGAATTGGATCATGTGCTGCAATCAAAGAGAATCATAGACAAGCACACGGATGCAACATGCAGGATTCTGGAGAAGCAATAGAAAGACCAATCTATGAATTTACGGGTACAGAGGAGAGGTAGTCAAGGGCATAGAAAATATGTTCAATAAAAACCATAGAAGAAAATTTCTAAAATCTGTATCCATGCAGATCAAAGAGGTCTACAGATCCCTGAGCAGACAGGACAATAAAGAAACTGCACTACATATTACAGTTAAAAGACTAAAACCACAAGATAGAGAAAAGCTATTGAAAGCTGAGAAAAAGAAGGGCCCTTTTCATAGAAAGGCAGGGCCTGTTATACGGTGGAAACTTCTAAGGTCATGATCCTGGAAAGATCTTGACTGCCAATCCAGAATATCATACCCAGCAAAGCCATCTTTTATGAGTAAAGAGGAAATAAAGACAAACTAAAGGATTTCATGATCACTAAGCCAGCCCTACAGAGGATACTGAAAGGAGTACTTTGAACTAAAGAAGAGTTTAAACACACCCAGGAGACCACAGGAAAAGAAAAGCAATATCAAGGCAGTTCATCAAACACAATAATCAAGATGACAAGAACTAATACACATCTAAATTGACTCTGAATATTAATGTTCTCAGCTCCCCCAATAAAAAGACATAGAAAACAGGAGGTCAGTTCTGGAAAGAGAGAGAATTCAACACATCTTTTGTTGCTTTCAAGAAACAGACCTAATCATCCAGGATAGATGCCACCTTAGAAAAAAAGGATGAAGAAATGTATTNCAAGCAAATGGAACTAAGAAATGAGCAGGAGTAGCCATTTTAATACCTGACAAAATAGAGTTCAAACCAAAACTAATCAGAAGAAATAAATGGGCTCTAAGGGAACAATTCATCAAGAGGATTTTACAGCTCTAAACAAATGTGTACCAAAGCCAGTTATACCTAATTTTATAAAACAAACTCCACCAGATCTAAAGCCATAAATTAACCTGAACACAGTAATTGTGGGGGCTTCAATACCTCGCTTTATCATTAGAAAGGCTATTCAGACAAAAATTAAACACAGAAACACTGTAGTTAAATGACATCATAAATCAATTAGAACTAATGGATGTCTACAGAAAATTCCACCCCAACACCAAAGGACACACATTCTTTTCAGCAACATATGAAATGTTCTCCAAAATAAATCATGTTTTATAACACAAAACAACCCTTAACAATTATCAGAATATTGAAATGATATCATATATGCTATCTGATCAAATGGAATAAAGCTAGATATCAACAGAAAGTACACTTGGAAATTAAACAACACATTATTGAATGATAACTGGGTCACTGAAATAATCAAGATGGCAATTTAAAAATCTATGAAATGATTGAAATGAAAAAGCATATACCAAAACTGCAATTCGCATGAAGTCAGTTATAAGAGGAATGTTTATAGCANTAAGTGCCCACATCAAAAAAAATTCAAGTGATCCCCAATAAATAACCTAATAACGCATTTTAAATCTTTAGAAAACAGAATCAACCAAATCTAAAAATAGTAGATGGCAAGAAATCATTAAGACCAAGGTAGAAATTAATGAAATAGAAATGAAAAAATAATACATAGAATCAATGAAATGTAGTATTGGTTCTTTGAAAAGATAAATAAGACTGGCAAACCATTAGCCAAATTATCCAAAACAGAGTGAGAGCACCCAAGTTAATAAAATTAGAAACAAAAATGGAAGCATTACAGGAGATACCAATAAAATCCAGAAAGTCATGAGGATGTGCCTTAAAAACCTATACTTCACTAAAATGGGAAATCTAAAATGCATAAATTAAAATCGAAATGGAAATCTAAAATGGATAAAATCTAGCTGCTCATGACCTACTAAAGTTAAAACAAGATGACAAATGATTTCTTTGTAGTACAGGGCACTTGCATTGGTTATTCTTCATTTAATGCCCAAGGCACTGAGACCACATACGTTCATAGTA